>JARQOC010000006.1:314410751-314424430 GCA_033576535.1 Allobates femoralis
AATACTTTAAAGACTCAGATTGACCCCTCTCCTGCTTAATTATGTATTAACGTCCCTCATCCCGCCGTATATGGTCCACCTCCTGAAATGTGGCCCTTATTATGGTATATGGGTCCCTCATCATGGATTACATTGTCTTTCTTCTCTTCTCCCACCACCATAGTCTTTCAATTGTTACAATGCATCCCCACGTTCCTCCATACATTACAATGTACTCCTCCCATAGTCGTCTATATATTATAATGCATCCTATAGTCCCCCCATTCATAAAAAAGGTAGCCACTATAGTCATCCAATTATAATGCACCTCCATTATCTTCCATATAGTTTAATGACGTGTTGCGGGATAAATTGGTGCTATGTAAATTAAAGTTATTAATAATGGTATGTAGAATGGTGAGGCTAACCATAATCACAAGTAAGTGGGCCAAGGTGGACATGCAGAATGTCAACTTCAGTCATTTTATTATCAGGGATAAGTGGCGGCCAGGTGTGTGGCAGCTTTTTACTTCACATTCCCCAATGAGAATTGCACACTCAACCAGACTAAGCATACACATAAATAGGGCAAGTGGGAAGAATATCTATTGGGTAAGCAAGTATTTGGCTAAAAGCTAATGAAGTATAAGTCCACCTTTAGGAAATGTATGCTTGCTGTATCATTACACACAATGTTATGTGAAAAATATTCTTTGGCAAATTAGAATGAGTATTAGATGTATTGCTCAAGCTTTCAAGAAAGTGCAGACATTTTCCTACATAACCAGTTAGATCTGCTACAGAATTCCAACAGTGGAACATTAGCACAAGCTCAATGTGGCATCTTATTCCACCCTCTGCCCTGCAAAGCCACAAGGTCAGTCACTTTACAATGCAGATTTCACAATATCTGATGCACAATACTGCTATTATATTACATCTGGAAAATGAATGGCAATTTTTTACCCTATAGAAATTTCCCCCGATCTCTGGCTCATGGGCCCATGGTTTGGGACTCATGGCTGTCTGCCAGCTTGGTACATTAGCACAAAGTGTAAATCAGCTATGAAGAGAATGTTTGCAGATGGTGACATTTGTGACTGGCCCTACACAGAAGAGAAAAATCACCGAATTGGTACATAAAATCCTAAGTAGAAAAAAAAAAACTCACCAAATTTGGCCGCTTACAAATATCAATGCATTCAGCAGGATACTATCAGCCACCTCAGAGGCAACCCATATCTCTCAACACCGATGCTCCACCTCCTATGGGTTGCCTCTGAGGTGGCTGATAGTATCCTGCTAAATGCAATGATATTTGTAAGCAGCCAAATTTGGTGAGTTTTTTCCCCTACACAGAAGAGTCAATCTAGATTTGTATATAAATATGGTCAGCTGCAGATAGGAGGATACTGCCAGTCAGAGGGGTGCGTGAGTCTAAGTGCAATAGCGAGTTGATTGTGCCTTATGTAAGAATACAGAGTGGGGGCAAGGTTAGCATTCCCAGATCTGGCCTATAAGGGATCGCTTCCCTCTAGTGTATAGATATGAGTGCAACGTGAGGAGGGGGGGGGGGGGGGGGGGAACACATCTCGGCACATGGCCATGTAAAATGGACTAGACTCACCAATGTAAGTCTATGGGGGTAAAAATAAAAACAGATCCCATATGGACCATCCATATGCTATCTGTTTTATGTGGATAGTACATTACCATTATTATAGCATAGAACACCAAGTGGTCCTATAAATGATTACTGAATATTAGCTGCTAAGGAGAGAAAAAAAAAAAGCACTGCATACAGAAGCTAGTAGGTGAGAACATAATCACACACTTACAAAAACACTTGGCCAACTTTTCTGCGCAATGATTTGTAGATTTTTTTTTTTTTCTAATGTGAGTGTACCCCAAGGGTCAGGGTCAAAAAGTAAAATTGTGCTTTTTGTAGGGAAGCTTTGGATGTCTTTATGCCAGGTTCTCAGAGTGTCTACTGTGGGGGTAGAGGACACAGAATGTTGCTCAAAATGGTAAGGAAGGTTGTGGACCACTGCCTTATGGGAACATATACCATGTCTCTTCAAATCAGAAGGACCTTAAACAATGGCCCATGCAAGTCAACTGATTATTGCAACCTTAACAATCAGGTAAGTGAAAGACGAGACATTACCGACTATCACACCAGAGCGGTCAGCTTTGCTGTGACAGGATTTCGGGGTGGGGTGAGTATATACACTATTGTTCAAAAGTTTGGGGTCATTTAGAAATTTATTTTTGAAAGAAAAGCACATTTTTTCTCCAATGAAGCCAACATTAACGTATAGAGTGTATTTCTGATTAATTTAATGTGGTAAATGACTATTCTAGCTGCAAATGTCTGTTTTTTTTAATGAAATATCTACATGGGTGTATAGAGGCCCATTTCCAAAAACCACCACTCCAGTGTTTTAATGTTACATTGTGCTTGCTAACTGTGTAAGAAGGCTAATGGATGTTTAGAAAACCCTTGTACAAGTATGTTAGCACAGCTGAAAACAGTTTGGCTGATTAGAGAAGCTATAAAATTGACCTTCCTTTGAGCTAGTTGAAAATCTGGAGCATTACATTTGTTTGTTCTATGAAACTCTCAAAATGGCCAGAAAAAGAGAACCTTCATGTAAAACTCAGTCTATTCTTGTTCTTAGAAATGAAGGCTATTCCATGCGAGAAATTGCCAAGAAACTGAAGATTTCCTACAACAATGTGCATGTACTACTCCCTACAGTGGAGAGCAAAAACAGGTTCTAACCAGAGTAGAAAGAAGTGGGAGGCCCCGCTGCACAACTGAGCTACAAGAGAAATCGAAGTCTCACAGCTCCTCAACTGGCAGCGTCATTAAATAGTACCCGCAAAACGCCAGTGTCAATGTCTACAGTGAAGAGGCGATTGCAACTCTGCCCTGAAGGCCAGCATCTTGCAAAGAAAAAGCCATATCCGAGACTGGCTAATAAAAGGAAAAGATTAATATGGGCAAAAGAACACAACAAAGGAGAACAGAAGATTGAAACTGAGTTTTATGGACAGACGAATCGAAGTTTGAGGTGTTTGGATCACACAGAAGAACATTTGTGAGACACAACTGAAAATATGCTGTAAGAGTGACAGATGCCAAGCATGGTGGAGGTAATGTGATGGTCTGGGGTTGCTTTGGCGTTGATAAAGTGGGAGATTTGTACAAGCTATAAGGGATTTTGAATAAGGATCGGTTATCACTCCATTTTGCAATGTCATGCCATACCCTGTGGACAGTGCTTGATTGGAGCAAATTTCATCCCACAACAGGACAATGGCCCAAGGCACACCTCCAAATTATGCATGAACTATTTAGGGAAGAAGCAGGCAGCTGGTATTCTATCTGTAATGGAGTGGCCAGTGCAGTCACCAGACCTCAACCCCATTGAGCTGTTGTGGGAGCAGCCAGACCGAATGGTACACAAAAAGTGTCCATCAAGCCAATCCAACTTGTCACCCCATGCTTCCTGAAGCTCCTCCCACATTTCTCAAGATTATCTCAGCAAATTAACAGCTAGAATGCCAAAGGTCTGCAATGCTGTAATTGCTGCAAAGGGAACATTCTTTGACGAAAGCAAAGTTTGAAGGAGAAAAATTATTATTTCAAATAAAAGTCATTATTTCTAACCTTGTCAATGTCTGGACTATATTTTCTATTCATTTTGCAACTTATTTGATAAATAAAAAGTATAATTTTTAATGGAAAACACGAAATTGACTGGGTGACCCCAAACTTTTGAACAGTAGTGTATCAATTTTTTTTTTTTTTTTTTTTTTTTTCTTGAAACAGTTAAAAGATTGAGAGCTAGACAACCCCTCCAAAGTGTGCAACACGTTAAGTGTAATATAATGTAATTATTATAATTTTACATACTGTGCAGGTCCATCTGCTTGGCTGAGTGGTGAAATTGGGGGGGGGTGAAAAAAAACAAAAACACACAATTGCAATTTTTAACCATATCCACTATGTGGTAAAAGTGACCTGACAGTATGATTCTCGAGGTCAGTACGAATGTGTACATTAAAACATGTACAGCTTTATTATTTAAAGTGTAACTGCCGTTTACATTTTTATTCAATAACAGCGTAGAGCAAGTGATTTTAATAAACTCTGAAATCTACTTCATTAATGAAATCTGGGAGGAAACCAATCATAAACCTTACACAAGGTGTCCCCAATATACCGTGTATGAAGCTCATTCTCTGCGAGATCTGTCTTCACACTAACTACGGCCACATAAGGGAGGGGGCGGGCATACACTGTGAGCTCCTGACTGCAGCTGGTGAGGAAACTGTCAGATCACCTTAGGCCAGTGATGGGCAACCTTTTGAGCTTGGTGTGTCAAAATTCGCCAAAAAAACCGAGCATAAATCGGGAGGTGTGTCACCTTGACAAAAAAAAAACCTAATTTTACGATATTTATAGTTTAAATAACAAATATTTTAACAAAGAAGTCACTAAGCAGGTAAGTTAAATATTAATCTGTCAGTTGGTTTCTTTTGTTGGTCTTGCTGTTATTTAACTTATGTGGGGTGTCATGAACTAAGATAAGTGAGGGGGAGGGGGAATTCTTCCAGTGATTGCGAACCTGTGGCAGTCCAGCAACAGCAACAGCAACAGCAACAGCTGGACTGCCACAGGTTCGCCATCACTGATTTAGTGACTTTTTTGTTGCTGAATTTCATTGGCTAAATCTTCAATTGAAGGTTGGTATTTTGTACACTTCAAGGCCAAGCAAGCGCTACTAAGGTTATCTGTCAATCTGTTTCTTTTGATATTATTTAATGCTGAGAATAAGGTCTCACAAAAGTACGTAGAGGGAAAAATAGTAAGTAAAGCCATTGCTATATTTTTCAGGGTGCTAAAAGTGTCTGGTAACAGATTCCAGGCACTCCAAATTTCCTGTTCATAGTGGCACTCCTCTTGATTCTCCAAGCGGCACCTTTCTAGATTCTCAAGCTTTGACCTCAAATCAACAAACACCTGACCCCAGATGCTGTCCTGAAATTCTGCAAGTTGCATCTCCAAATCATCAATTTGTATCCATTGGAAACCATTTAATTCCAAACTACTGTAGACTACTACATCAGGATACTTAATTATTTTCATGGTCTGTTCTAGGCTTCTAAATTGATTAAATCTATCACTGAACTGGTCAAGTAAGGAGTCTAAAACATGCTGGTACTTTATATGCAAGCGCTCCATTTCATTTTGTACAGCTGCACTGGCCTTCTCAAAATACTTTGTTACTCGAGGAAAATACTTATAAGTTTTAGTTTCTACATCTCGCTTGAAAATTTTAAGTTTACTTTCAAAAGCTTTTATGTATCCAAACATAACGTCAATACTTTTGCCAAAACCTTGTAGCTTTAAGTTCAGTTCATTAATATGAACAGAGAGATCTGTAAAAAACATCAGGGTGTTGACCCACTTATAATCATAGAGCTGAGGAAAGTTTCCCAGATCCTTATCCTCAAGAAATACCTTAATTTCTTCAAAGCACTCGACAAAGCGCTCAAGAACTTTGCTTCGGCTCAGCCATCTTACATTATTGTACATCAGCAGTCCACTGTAGGTGGAATCAACCTCCAGTAAAAGTGCAGAAAATTCTCTCTTGTGAAGGGGGCGAGCAGCTATTAAATTAACTATTTTTGTAACAACTGACATTAAGTCGTTTAAGTCAGTGAATCCTGCCTTGGCACATAAAGCCTCCTGATGGATAATACAATGAAAAGGCACAATCGGGTGTCCAATAGCTTCTGTAAACAATGTAACAAATCCAACTTTTTTCCCCACCATGTTTGGTGCCCCATCTGTCGTCACTGACACAACTTTAGAGATATCAATGCTTAGGTCACAGAATGTTTGTTTAACAACCTTACATATTTCGCTTCCTGATGTACTTGTTGGCACTGATACTAACTTTATCAACTCTTCTCTCATTGTGAGACCATCAGAATATCGACCAATAATGGCCAACTGTGCATGTGATGTGACATCAGTAGTTTCATCAAGAGAGATCGAAAAATATTTACAATTACTTATGTCTTCCTTTAATTGATGTTGTACCTTTGTGTTCAGTCTCATTATTCGGTCTTTTATGATATTTCTACTGAGTGGTAACTCAGATATTCTCTTACTAATTGCATCTTTATTCTGCATATCATGAAATAGGACTGGTGCACATCTTAAGAGAGTTTCTTTAATAAATTCTCCCTCACTGAGGGCTTTTCCATGCTGAGCTATGGAGTGAGCAATGCTCAGACTTGCAGATGTTACATTTGTAGAGCTTTTTACAAATTTAAGGATGGAATTAGATTGGCTCTTATGAAGTTGTAGCTGCCTGGAAATGTATTCCTTCCTTTCATCCTCACTTTTTTTCAAGAGCTGGGAATGAGTAGTTTCAAAATGTCTATTTATATTCCACGTTCTGCTTACTACCGTTTCACTACATAGAACGCAAAATGATCTGCCATTTTTTTCTATAATGCCATACATCTCAGTCCATGTCTCTTGAAAGGGTCGGCTACTGCTACTACTACCACTTCCTTTACTTAACCTTGGTTTTTTTGGCTTCTCCATCAGAGGGGCAGTGACAGAAGATTTATAGATAGCCCTGCAGGCAATTAGGGGTTAACTGTCTTTTAGGAAAGGTCAGAAATAGGGATTAATAGGGTGCGCAACAATAATATAGTGGTGAAATGGAGTCTGTACTATGCTGCAAGATGGCGTTCCTTATGTAAATTAATGGCGGGAAACGGCACCCATAGCACAGGCCTCTTCCAGCCTCCCCCTCACTTATCTCAGTAATGGCCAATCACACATTCATGACACCCAGATTCTGCCCAGAACCTTTCACTGGACTGGAGGATGGTTGCTGTAGTAATCACTGGACCTCCAGACAGACCTCCAGACAGCGATCACAGGGCCTCAGATATGCGTCCCCCACAGCGTTCCGCTGCTCCCTGCTGCGCCAGCCAACCAGCAAGTTCCGCCTGCCCTACCGGAAGTCCCAGGACTAGACGCTCTGTGCCGGAGCTCGCTCTTCTGGCCTACAGACCTCCAGCACATTTTTTTTTCCTCAGCTACTGGCCCTGTAGTTAGTGATGGGCGAGTCCTAAATTAGTCAGAATCGCTTGACTCTAGTCTAGCGAGTCCGAGCCCGGGACTCGCTACTCGTTGTCTAGCGAGTCCAATGTTAATGAATGGGGAAGCGAGTAATAGCAAGTAATGTGTGATTTACAAATCGCAGATGTCTCGGAAAGCGCTCGCATTGCCGTGTCGGAAGCCCCACTCGCAACAGTTTTTTGCTGCAGTGTCTGTGGTTTTTATCCAAATAGCGAGTCTAGCGAGAAAAAGTAAACTCTGACAAAACTAGGATCGCAGAGTACCGAATCCTACTTGTAGTTTCTCCGGCGGCCACGTGTCACTGAAAATGGCTACGCGTGTCAGTGCTGACACGCGTGTCATAGGTTCGCCATCACTGCCTTAGGCTATAGCACAGGGCTAAGCTGTCAGGTTCAGTGTAAACTCCTCTGTACAATCTCTGTCGTCTGGCGCCTCTGCTCAGTCACAATCTGTGTTAACCATTCTCTGCTCCACATCACACTGCTGACTCTTATCAAATGTTTGCTCCACACAGCTCACGGGACCCTTCTATGCTGTCACATCACACGAACACTGTGTTAGTGTGCAGTGTTACTAGAAAAATCCCCTCAATGGGTCTACACCTCAGCCTGCTCTCAGGAGCTGTGACTGAACAGAGTAGATGTGATAATAGAGAAGGAATTGACAAATCCAATGGCAGCACACCACCACAAAAAGTAGAACAGAGTAGATGTGATCTCTGATCTACCTGCATGTCGACTGATCAGATCAGCCAGTATGTGTAGGGAAAGAAGTGTGCTCAGCACATGAGCCCACATCAAAGGGAGGGAGGTTAACCATGAGAAAGAAAGTGCAATAGGGTCTTAGGCTTTCACATTACGATTTTGTTAAATCCGATGCGGTCCGATGAAAATCAGACAAAAATCGGATGCCATCCGATCCGATTTTTTTTTTTATCGGATCCGATTTAAATGGCTGGGGAAGGGCTGTGGGAGGTTTTGGGAGTGGTCTAGGGTATTGAGCATGCTCAATACAGAAAATCGGATCCGATATCGGATCCGATTTTCTATCCGATCCGATCCCCCATAGACTCCCATATTATTTTAATCGGATCGCATCACATCGGATCCAATGCGATCAGATTTTTATAATCGGATACCAAAATCGGAGCAGTCTCCGATTTTGGCTCCAAAAAAAAACAAAAAAAAAACAAAATTGGACAGAATCGGATCGGATGCAAATCGGATGCCATTAAGTGCACATCCGATCCGATCCCCATTGGAGAACATGGGGGCTAAATCATGGCAATTTTTATCGGACAGCATCGGATTTAACAAAATCGTAGTGTGAAACCGGCTTTAGCCTTTATAAAAACAAAAACTCTTATGGTACCTTTACACGCCGCGACGGCAGGCTGGATACATCCCGCTACAGGCTACAAATGTAGCTTGTAGCGCCAATGTAGCCCGTCGTAGCGGCGTCTGAAGACGTGACGCTACAGCCGGCAACAGATACATCTGTTTCCTAGCTTTGCTCGAAAACTGATGGCTACAACGCCGATGGTAGCGAGCTGTATCGGCGTGTAAAGAAGCAACGGAAGGGAACTCGGGACAGCCTGCAATGTAGCTAAGGCGTGACCCTGGCTCCGGGTTACCGCGCCCCATGTGCGATCATTGGTGGAAGCTGCTGCATGACGATTGGTAGTCGCTGCATAGGGAGGCATATTTAAGGAGCTGACGAGTCACACTACACAATCGCTCGAGTGTGCTGTATTACTCAGCCTCCTGCGTTGCCTGCCCAATCAGGATGTTATTGCTTCGTCCTATCAGCGTACGGACGGCTCGTAATCCACAATTGTGGCACGCCTATGTGCTGGCCCTGCTGCACCAGGTCCGCCCATAGTAGCTGGTTATAGCGGTGTGTAAATGAGCTACAGCTGGCTACTTGAGACACCCGGCGATGTAGCTAGCTATAGATGTAGCGTGGCGTAGCTCACCTTGTGGCGGCGTGTAAAGAGGGTGCGTTGACCGTTTGTAACCGTTTGAGCGTGCTCGTGCACGTGAAGTAGCGGGATGTATCCAGCCTGCCGTCGCGGCGTGTAAAGGTACCTTTAGTGATGAAACAGGTGTCAATGGTTAGGTTGTGTGACACAACCAGTATAAGCCTGTAATATTGCTGCTGCGGGATCAGTGGCAACAGAAGACGAAACCAAAAGGACAATGTTTAACCGATCCACACTGCCATGTGAGAACAGACCACAAGGGTCTAATGTGTAATGGTGGCTTTATTTGACGTGTTTCAGAGTGATGCAACCCAGGGCCGTGGTGAAATCGGAACCGGCCTGTTAAGCAGTTCTGGGGAGTCACAGGGGTCGAGACCTGGCTTCCGTGATCCTGAGTTCAGTTGTAAAAGAGTTCTTGGGTAATATAGGGAAAGGGGTGATTGATAAGGGGGTTATTCGTGGTGCCACCCGTGATATGTGGCTATAGGTAGCCACCACTGCTGCAGAACCTCCGGGGATGATGGACAGGCAGCTGCGGAGCGGATCTTCGGGCAGTGGAAGTAGTAAAGGTGTAGGTTGCAGTATGGTAGGTGTGCAAATAAGTACACAGCAATAAACGTTTCCTTTACCTCTATTTAGAGGGAAAAAAAACCTCTATATATCTGAGTGTCTAGCGAGTGTGACGAGCTTTGTGTGACAGAGCGCAAGTGCGACAGAAGTAAGTGTGTGACTTGTGATTCAGTGACTTTGGATTAAGGGAGTTTGGAAGGGAGGACTTACTGAATTGCTGGTTGTATTGTATTTTATTAATACTTTGCATTTCTTTTTACTTATCATTTCTGTCTGGTGCAATCCCCATTAGGAAATGAGCTCCATGATTGGCAATGCCATCCAGTGTACATCTTGCCACATGTATGCATTCCTTGACCAGCCGGCCGAGGGTGCATACTGCTGTGTGAGATGTGAGTACGTTGTGCATTTGGAAGCCCAGATACTGGATCTAAATGAACGACTGACAACGCTGAGATCCATAGACAATATGGAAAGGAGTCTGCTGCTCACTGAACAGCTGCTCAATGGGATAGATGTGGGGGAGGATGGTACTATGGAGCCTCAGGACCATGAGGTAGCTAGCTGGGTGACAGTTAGAAGGCGGGGTAGAGGGAAGGGTGCCAGGGAGGCTAGCCCTGATCTGGCACACCCCAATAAATTTGCTATGTTGGCAGATGAGGGGGGTGTGAGTTCAGGTACAGCACTGCTGCAGCAGGGCATGACCTCTGAAAGCCAGAGGAGTGTCTGCTCCAGTAAGGGGGAAAACAGGAGAGTAGGGCAGGCCAGACAGGTGCTGGTAGTGGGGGACTCAATTATTAGGGGAATAGATAGGGCAATCTGTCACAAAGACAGGGATCGTCGAACAGTGTGCTGCCTACCTGGCGCTCGAGTCCGGCACATCGCTGATCGGGTTGACAGATTACTGGGAGGGGCTGGTGAGGACCCAGCGGTCATGGTGCACATTGGCACAAATGACAAAGTTAGAGGTAGGTGGAAGGTCCTTAAAGATGATTTCAGGGAATTAGGCTGCAAGCTTAAGGCAAGGACCTCCAAGGTAGTATTCTCTGAAATACTGCCTGTACCACGTGCCACACCAGAGAGGCAATGGGAGATTAGGGAGATAAATAAGTGGCTCAGGAATTGGTGTAGGAAGGAGGGGTTTGGGTTCCTGGAGAACTGGGCCGACTTCTCTGTTGGCTACAGGTTCTATGCTAGGGACGGGCTGCACCTCAATGGGGAGGGTGCAGCTGTGCTGGGGGAGAAAATGGCTAGAAGGTTGGAGGAGTGTTTAAACTAGGGATTGGGGGGGAGGGTATTCATTGTATAGGAGGGGAAGATAGTGTAAACAGTAACCTGGGCACAAGTAATAAAATTGGGGGTGGCATGGGGGGTGGGGTTAGAACAGTCAATCTAGTAGGAAGGAATAGAGGTAAAGAGAGATGCATAAAGTGCATGTTCACTAATGCCAGAAGCCTCACCAACAAAATGGAGGAATTAGAATTGATTTTGTTGGAAAATAATTATGACATGGTGGGGATTTCAGAGACTTGGCTGGATGAGAGTCATGACTGGGCTGTTAATTTACAGGGCTATTGTCTGTTCAGAAATGACCGTATAAATAGGCGAGGAGGAGGTGTATGTTTATACGTAAAATCATCCTTAAAACCCATCCTGCGTGATAATATAGGTGAATCTAATGGAAATGTAGAGTCTCTGTGGGTGGAGATAAGGGGAGGGGGAAAAAATAATAAATTACTGATAGGGGTTTGTTATAAGTCCCCAACAATAATGGAAGTGGAGGAGAATATCCTCATAAAGCAAATAGATGAAGCAGCGACTCAGGGAGAAGTCATTATTATGGGGACTTCAACTACCCTGAAATACATTGGGGATCAGAAACCTGCAGTTCTAGCAAAGGTAATAAGTTTTTGAAAACTATAAGAGACAATTACCTTTCACAACTGGTTCAGGACCCAACAAGAAGGGGGGCACTGCTGGACCTAATATTAACCAACAGGCCAGACCGCATATCAAATATACGGGTTGGAGGTCACTTGGGTAATAGTGATCATAACTTAATAAGCTTTCAAGTATCCTTTACTAAGACGTGTAGTAGAGGGGCCACAAGGACACTAAACTTCAGGAAGGCAAATTTCCAACGGTTGAGAGATGATCTTAGTGCAATAAACTGGGACGATGTCCTGAGACATAAAAGTACACAACACAAATGGGAGATGTTTATTAGCATCCTGAATAGGACCTGTGCACAATATATACCCTATGGGAATAAGCATGCTAGAAATAGGAGGAAACCACTATGGCTAAATAAAGCGGTAAGAAGTGCAATATGTGACAAAAAGAAAGCATTTAGGGAATTAAAGCAAGTAGGTAGTGATGAAGCATTAAATAAATACAGAAAATTAAATAACATTTGTAAAAAGCAAATCAAGGCAGCAAAGATTGAGACAGAGAGACTCATTGCCAGAGAAAGTAAAAAGAATCCCAAAATATTTTTTAACTACATAAATAGTAAGAAACTAAAAAATGATGGTGTTGGCCCCTTTAAAAATAGTCTGGGTGAAATGGTGGATGAGGATGAGGAAAAAGCAAATATGCTAAATGACTTTTTTTCAACAGTATTTACACAAGAAAATCCCATGACAGACAATATGATCAGTGATAACAAAAATTCTCAATTAAACGTCACCTGCTTAACCCAAGAGGAAGTACGGTATCGTCTAAAAATCACTAAAATTGACAAATCCCCGGGCCCAGATGGGATACACCCCAGAGTGCTGCAGGAATTAAGTACTGTCATAGATAGACCATTATTTTTAATATTTAAAGATTCCATAATATCAGGGTCTGTACCACAGGACTGGCGTATAGCAAATGTGGTGCCAATATTCAAAAAGGGGACAAAAACTGAACTTGGAAATTATAGGCCAGTAAGCTTAACCTCTACTGTGGGTAAAATCCTAGAGGGTTTTCTAAGAGATGCTATACTGGAGTATCTGAACAAAAATAACCTCATGACCCATTATCAACATGGTTTTACGAGGGACCGTTCCTGTCAAACTAATCTAATAAGCTTCTATGAAGAAGTAAGTTCTGGACTGGACCAAGGAAATGCAGTGGATGTGGTGTATATGGACTTTTCAAAAGCTTTTGATACGGTGCCACACAAAAGGTTGATACATAAAATGAGGGCAATGGGGATAGGGGAAAATATGTGTAAGTGGGTTAAGAACTGGCTTAGTGATAGGAAACAAAGGGTGGTTATTAATGGAACACACTCAGAATGGGTCACAGTTAACAGTGGGGTACCACAGGGGTCAGTGTTGGGCCCGCTCCTATTTAATATATTTATTAATGACCTTGTAGGGGGCATACAGAGTAGAATCTCAATATTTGCAGATGACACTAAACTCTGCAGGGTAATCAATACAGAGGAGGACAATTTTATATTACAGGAGGATTTATGTAAACTAGAAGCTTGGGCTGCTAAATGGCAAATGCGCTTTAATGGGGATAAATGTAAAGTCATGCACTTGGGCAGAGGAAACAAAGGGTATAATTATGTGCTTAATTATAAAACACTGGGCAAAACTACCACTGAAAAAGACCTGGGTGTATGGGTAGATGACAAACTCCATTTAGTGGCCAGTGTCAGGCAGCTGCTGTAAAGGCAAATAAAATAATGGGATGTATTAAAAGAGGCATAGATGCTCATGAGGAGAACATAATTTTACCTCTATACAAGTCACTAGTGCGACCACACTTAGAATACTGTGTACAATTCTGGTCTCCGGTGTATAAGAAAGACATAGCTGAACTAGAGCGGGTCCAGAGAAGAGCGACAAAAGTTATTAGAGGACTAAGGGGTCTGCAATACCAAGACAGGTTATTAAACTTGGGGTTATTTAGCTTGGAAAAACGAAGGCTTAGGGGTGATCTTATAATAATGTACAAATATATGAGGGGCAGTAC
>JARQOC010000006.1:314424530-314439527 GCA_033576535.1 Allobates femoralis
CCAAGCCCGGGTTCAGGGTGAGCTCCCCTATATATTCTGGTCTGAAGAGGAGCAAGTTCAGTTCAGCTCCTGAGAGGGCTGTGAAGAGTTCAGTTCCTAGGAAAACTGTGAAGAGGACCAGAGTGTAAAGGCCACTTCACACACTAGGATATAGGTGAACGATATCGTTAGCTATGTCACGTGACCGCGATCCTTCCGACATAGTTAGTGCATGGCCACAAGCAAGGATATAGTTAACGATCTAAAATTTGGCAATGCGCCAGCTATTCTGAGAAGAACATTTGAACGATGTAAAACAGCAGCAGGAATAGGAGAAATATAAACATTCAAAAAGGTGTCACACTGAACGATGTTTCGGCTTCCGACGAACGATAGATTTTAGGTCCGGATCTCAAATTTTTGATGAACGTTCCAACGCTTCTACATAGTGCGTCGTTCTGTGTTAACGAACAATCGATATCGTTTGAACGATCACAAATCCGTGACATTTCAACGATATCGTTAACACGATCCTAGCGTGTGAAGTGGCCTTAAAAGAGCCGTGCTAAGCTCATCTCAGAGACCACTGACGTGTTACTGGTCTAAGGCTGCGTTCACACATTTGCGTATTTTGCTGCGCTTTTTTGCGCGCGCTTTTTAAAATACGCAATGTGCCTTCTGTCTGCTAGCAAAGTGAATGTGAAATTCACTTTGCAGTGCAGACATTGCGCAAAAATACGCAGTGCGTTTTCAGGGAGACAGCGCAGCTGCGTAAAGAATTGATATGTCAATTGTTTATTACGCAGCTGCTCCTGCGTATTCTCCCAGAGGGGAGGAAGAATCCTGCTTCCTCCTTCCCTCTGCGACAGCTGTGGCCGCCCATTAGATTTCACAGTGTATTAATATACACTGTGAAATCTAAATTAAACAGAGGCAAGTGTATGAAAAATAAAAAAAGAATGAAATACTTACCCTCCGACGCCTTTTCCCGGTGTCCGGTTCCAAGTGAGAGGTGTTCTGACAGGACCTGTGGTGACGTCAGAGGGGCGTTCCCGGGCACGTGATACACATCACATGACCGGGAGCAGCCAATCAGCGCTGGGAACGCCCCGGGAACACCCCTCTGACGTCACCACAGGTCCTGGCAGAAGACCTCTCACTTGGAACCGGAGACCGAACAGCGGGAAAAGGCGTTGGACAGGTGAAATATTCATTCTTTTTTATTTTTCATTCAGTTGCTTTTGTTTAAATTTAGATTTCACAGTGTATATTAATACACTGTGAAATCTAATGGGGCGGTCACAGAGGGGGAGGAGGAAGCAGGATTCTTCCTCCCCTCTGTGACATCACTGCACTTTCTGGGGTTAAGAAAGCGCAGTGTGTGAAAGCCCCTGCGTATTTTGTTGCGCTTTTTTGTGCGCCAAAAAACGCGGCAAAAAGCGCGCGCAAAAAGGTGCAGCAAATGAGAGGAAGGAACACATCTGGGAGGCTGAGAAGCTATGTGCTCTCCCCAGAGAAAAAGCGCATAGAACGGACAGAGTCTGAGACTGCGCAGGGTCCCGCAACCCGGCAGGCAACACCAGAAAGTGGGGATTCCAAATTCTCCAGCTACACTGTACCAAAAAGACACAGCAACGCATAGACTCCAGTATCACTGACACTCAGGAGCAGGGTAGAGAAAGTGAAGGACTCAAGTTGCCTGTTATACTGGTACCCAACAGGAAGAGACAGGGCTGGCAGCCAAGCTTAAGCAACTGCAGGAGCCAAAAGTACAAGTGCAGTAATGGAGCCAAAGACCCGGCCAGGTGAGAATAACCCCAAGGTGCTCTCACGACTCCGTGGACAGCTTTTACCATCTGCTTCAGTAAAAGACTGAGAAAACTACAAAACCGTGAGTCTGCCTGTTACTTGTGCCCGTCGCCCTGCACTCTGTACATAGGCATTCCACACTGCCCCAGGGATTGGCTTTAGCCGTAGAGAGCCATTCCATCCCCAGCTGCCATCCATCATCCCTGGAGGTTCTGCAGCAGCAGTGGTCCCCACTGACCACATCCCATGGGTGGCATCACGACAAATTCCCAGTAAATAACCCTTTTTCAACTGAGCCCAGGCCACGGGACCGGGTCACGACTACCGTGATCCCCGAGAGACAGCCCCAGCCCGGCCCCGAGTACCCCACAGCCTGGGGGGCCTATCATAATTCCAATAGGTCTGCAGCTACCTGCCATGATTTGTCATAGAACACAATAGGGCTGGGCGATTTTGGGAAAAATCAAAATCTCGATTTTATTTAAACCTATGGACGATTTTCAATTTAAATCTCGATTTTTTTTTTCTATTTTCTATTACTTTAAGGAGACCGCATCTATTGAACGGAGCAGGTTCCCCCACGTATATAATCTATGAGGGGGAGGGGATACAGGACCCAGGTATAGAATATATAAAGATGGGGAGGCGATATAGGACCCAGGTATAGAATATATGAGGGGATATAGGGCACAGGTATATAATCTGTAAGGAGGGGGAGGGATATAGAACACAGGTATATTATAGAATATGTAAGGAGGGCGAGGGGATATAGGACCAGTCACTCAGGTATTCTATAATCTGTAAGGAGGGGGAGAGATATAGGACCCAGGTATAGAATATATAGGGAGGAGGATGGAATATAGGACCTGGAGTATAATTCCTGTCACACAGCAACTATAAACTGCCTTTACCTTCAGTTATTATCTACTTTAGCCATGTCCTGCATTTCCCACAGCACGCACCACCACAGCACGCACCACCACAGCACGCACCACCACAGCACGCACCACCACAGCACACAGCACGCACCACCACAGCACGCACCACCACAGCACGCACCACCACAGCACGCACCACCACAGCACGCACCACCACAGCACGCACCACCACAGCACGCATCACCACAGCACGCATCACCACAGCACACAGCACGCACCACCACAGCACGCATCACCACAGCACGCATCACCACAGCACGCACCACCACAGCACGCACCACCACAGCACGCACCACCACAGCACACAGCACGCACCACCACAGCACGCATCACCACAGCACGCATCACCACAGCACACAGCACGCACCACCACAGCACGCATCACCACAGCACACAGCACGCACCACCACAGCACGCACCACCACAGCACACAGCACGCATCACCACAGCACGCATCACCACAGCACGCATCACCACAGCACGCATCACCACAGCACGCATCACCACAGCAGCCTTCTCCCCGTTTTACCTCGCCTTATCACATCTCCACGTAACCTTCTCTATGCCATTAATCAATATATAAGGCGGGTAGCTCAGGGGATGCCAGAACAACATAGGAACTATCGTGACTGACCTCGGTTCCCGGGAAACATTTAGACAGCTCGGCCTGTCAGCACATCCCCCGGTCCTCATCCCCCGGCTGCACAGCAGAGGCGGCGGCGGTGGTGCTGTGCCGGGCTCAGCCAGCTCGGCCTGTCAGCACATCCCCCGGTCCTCATCCCCCGACTGCACAGCAGAGGCGGCGGCGGTGGTGCTGTGCCGGGCTCAGCCAGCTCGGCCTTTCAGCACATCCCCCGGTCCTCATCCCTCGGCTGCACAGCAGGGTCGGCGGAGCCCCCCCTCCGGTCCTCTTCCCGCGGCCGCTGCAGGGGCGGCAGCGGGCGGTGCTGGGAACGTGTCAGCACCCCCCCTTCCTCCCGGGGGCTCATCAGCAGCAGGGGCTCAGCCGACCCCAAACCAAGTCCTCACCCTCGGCAGCATTACCATCAGCAGGTAATCCCGAGTGTGACTCGGGGTTACCGCTTCTGAAAGTGAAAGTCAACCCCGAGTTACACTCGGGATTACCGCTAGGCGTCCAGAGCGCTGTTTAGAAGATCCGGCCGGCTTCTAAACAGCGCTCCGGACGCCATTTTAAATCGAATTTGACGATTGTGGTTAAAACCACAATCGTGGCCACAGCAGGGGGCGAATTAATCGAATTAATTTGATTAATCGCCCAGCCCTAGAACACAATGGCATTTCTTAATATACTTCTAGTTTGTAGTCTATTGTACATATGACATACGGCTTTAGGTATTAATAGTAACTCAGTACCACTCATTGGTCGGCTGTCTCTAGTTTGGGAATGGATTGCTGGGTCAACAAGCATAATCAACATTACAGTGGCTGTAACTGGCAATCATTAATGCAGCATGACTAGAGATATAAAAGGGAGTTAAAGAAATGACGCTTTGAAAGGCCCAGTGGGCTGACTGATAAATCATGTTTTTACAACATAGCCTACTGACTTGTATTAATTATAACCATGCATTAAAAAAAAAAAAAAAAAAAAAAAAAAAAATGGAAATACGACTGCACTACCATCCAATTCACAAAACCTCGTGATAAAGATCATTGATTATGATCCATGGCATAACTAACTAGAGTCTGGTGGGCACCGGTGCGGAATTTAGACCTGCCAACTCCCCCATCACACACACACACACACACACACACACACACCTTGGTTAGATGTATGCGCCCTGTGTAATGTTCTAAATACTTTAAAGACTCACAGATTGACCCCTCTCCCGCTTCATTATGTATTAATGTCCCTCATCCCGCCCTATAATCGTCCACCTGCTGGAATGTGGCCCTTATTATGGTATATGTGTCCCTCATCATGGTTTACATTGTCTTTCTTCTCTTCTCCCACCACCATAGTCTTTCAATTGTTACAATGCAAGTTGCTCCATACATTACAATGTACTCCTCCCATTGTCGTCTATATATTATAATGCATCCTATAGTCCCCCATTAATAAAAAAGGTAGCCACTATAGTCATCCATTATAATGCACCTCCATTATCTTCCATATAGTTTAATGCAGTGTTGCGGGATAAATTGATGCTATGTAAATTAAAATTATTAACAAATGGTATAATGGTCAGGCTGACCATATCACAAGTAAGTGGGCCAAGGTGGACATGCAGAATGTCAACCTCAGTTATTTTATTATCAGGGATAAGTGGCGGCCAGGTGTGCGGCAGATTTTTACTTCACATTCCCAATGAGAATTGCACACTCAACCGGACTAAGCGTGCACATAAATAGGGCAAGTGGGAAGAATATCTATTGGGGCAAGCAAGTATTTGGCTAAAAGCTAATGAAGTATAAGTCCACCTTTAGGAAATGTATGCTTGCTGTATCATTATACACAATGGAGTTATGTGAAAAATATTCTTTGGCAAATTAGAATGAGAATTAGATGTATTGCTCAAGCTTTCAAGAAAGTGCAGACATTTTCCTACATAACCAGTTAGATCTGCTACAGAATTCCAACAGTGGAACATTAGCACAAGCTCAATGTGGCATCTTATTCCACCCTCTGCCCTGCAAATCCACAAGGTCAGTCACTTTACAATGCAGATTTCACAATATCTGATGCACAATACTGCTATTATATTACATCTGGAAAATGAATGGCAATTTATTACCCTATAGAAATATCCCCGATCTCTGGCTCATGGGCCCATGATTTGGGGCTCATGGCTGTCTGCCAGCTTGGTACATTAGCACAAAGTCTAAAACAGCTATGAAGAGAATGTCTGCAGATGGTGACATCTGTGATTTTTCTCTTCTGTGTAGGGCCAATCACCGAATTGGTACATAAAATCCTAAGTAGAAAAAAACTCAAGTTTGGCCGCTTACAAATATCATTGCATTTAGCAGAATACTATTTGTAAGCGGCCAAACTTGGTGAGTTTTTTCCCTACACAGAAGAGTCAATCTAGATTTGTTTTCAAATGATTTTTATTGAATTTACTATGCAAAACATGTAGCTCACGAGTACATTACTGAGCGTATTAAAGAATAGAGTATACAACTCGATAATAGTAATACAAGCACATGTACCATTAGAAACAATTACAATGTAGGGAAATAAAAAGATAATATTAGCAATTACAGATAGGACGAATTGTTCGAAACAAAATTACTCCGTCGAATATACATAAACAAATGAACTATGTACATATCATGCAACGCGCTATCATAGGTGGAGTAGTCAATACAACCATAAACGTAAGTAACCTAAGATCCAAGTGAGTCTCAAGCAGGGTGGTCTTAATGTGTCTGAGCAATTAGTATACGTTGTCCATGTCTCTGGGAATATGTGGAGAGGGCATAAAGGCATTCCAATAACGCCATTTATTTTTATATTTTCTTAAAAGGTTATGCCTAAGTGAGTAAGCATATTCATAGAAATAATCTAGATTTGTATATAAATATGGTCAGCTGCAGATAGGATGATACTGCCAATTAGAGGGGTGCTTGAGTCTAAGTGCAACAGCGATATTGATTGTGCCTGATGTAAGAATACCGAGTGGGGGCAAGGCTGGCATTCCCAGATCTGGCCTATAAGGGAACGCTTGACTCTAGTGTATAGATATCAGTGCAACATGAGGGAGGGGGGGGGGGGGGGGGGGGCAAAACACATTGCGGCACATGGCCATGTAAAATGGACTAGACTCACCAATGTAAGTCTATGGGGGTAAAAATAAGAACAGATCCCATATGGACCATCCATATGCTGTTTTCTGTGGATACATTACCATTGCTATAGCATAGAACCCCAAGTGGTCCTATAAATGATTATTGAATATTAGCTGCTAAGGGGAGGAGGAAAAAAAAAAAAAAAAGCATTGCATACAGAAGCTAGTAGGTGAGAACATAAACACACACTTGCAAAACACTTGTCCAACTTTTCTGCGCAATGATTTGTAGGTTTTTTTTCCCTAGTGTGAGTGTACCCCAAGGGTCAGGGTCAAAAAGTAAAACTTTTTGTAGGGAAGCTTTGGATGTCTTTATACAAGGTTCTCAGGGCGTCTACTGTAGGGGTAGAGGACACAGAATGTTGCTCAAAATGGTAAGGAAGGTTGTGGACCACTGCCCTATGGAAACATTATGTCTCTTTAATCACAAGGACCTCAAACAATGGCCCATGCTAGTCAACTGATTATTGCAACCTTAATCAGGTAAGGCTGCTTTCACACAGCGTTTTTGTGCTGTCCGAGGGGGATCAGACTTTTTGCTGCACCCCTCGGACAGCAACGGATCCAAACTGATGACTGCAATCGGATGCCAAATAGGCATCCGATTCCGATATTTAGCAGCATCCGTTTGGATCCTCTCTCCTATCCCTGGTCCTCCTGTCATCTCGTCCCCCTTCTCCTCTGTCTCCCCTCTTTGTCCCCTCTTTGTTCCCCTCTTTGCAGAGCTTAAAAAATAAAAAATAAAAATTATTCTCACCTCTCCACGACACCCGCGGTGCTTCCAGCTTCTCTTCTGATCAACAGGACCTGGCGTGATGTCACAGTCACATGACCGGTTACCACGGTAACCGGTCATGTGACTGCACTGTGACGTCAGGCCAGGTCCTAGAAGCACAGAGCGCAGGAGGCATCGCTGGATCGTGGAGAGGTGAGGATAATGATTTTTTTATTTTTAACCCTTTCATTTCACTGGATATCACTTCTGCAATGTATGAATATACATTGCAGAAGTGATATTAGATGGCACACAGAGATTTTAGTGTACTGAGCATGCTCAGTACACTAAGATCGGGTCCGAGGAGACATCAGCTGTTTCCTCGGATCCGCGCTCCATAGACCCCATGTTATTTGGCGTGGATCAGGTCGGATCCAATTCGGTCCGATTTGACCCGCTGTGCCAAAAATCGCAGCACGCTGCGATTTTGGGCACAGCAAAAAATCGGCCAGAATCGGATCCGACAAAAATCGGATGCCAATAAGGCCAAATCCGATGTGATCCACGCCCATAGGATAACATGGGGCCAAAATCTGATCCGTGGCTGTCCGTTTTACAACGGACAGCCACGGATCCCAGAACAACGCAGTGTGAAAGCACCCTAAGTGAAAAACAAGACATCACCGACTATCACACCAGAGCTGTCAGCTTTGCTGTGACAGGATTTCAGGGGGAGGGGGGGGGAATTTGAGTATATACACTACTGTTCAAAAGTTTGGGGTCATTTAGAAATTAATTTAAGGAAAAGCAAAAAAATTTTTTTTTACAATGAAGCCAACATTAACAATATATAGAGTGTATTTCTGATTCATTTAATGTGGTAAATGACTATTCTAGCTGCAAATGTCTGGTTTTTGATGCAATATCTACATGGGTGTACAGAGACCCATTTCCAACAACCACCACACCAGTGTTTTAATGTTACATTGTGCTTGCTAACTGTGTAAGAAGGCTAATTGATGTTTAGAAAACCCTAGAAAACCCTTGTACAAGTATGTTAGCACAGCTAAAAACGGTTTGGCTGATTAGAGAAGCTAAAAATTGACCTTCCTTTGAGCTAGTTGAAAATCTGGAGCATTACATTTGTTTGTTCTATGAAATGCTCAAAATGGCCAGAAAGAGAACCTTCATGTAAAACTCGACAGTCTATTCTTGTTCTTAGAAACGAAGGCTATTCCATGCGAGAAATTGCCAAGAAACTGAAGATTTCCTACAACAGTGTGCATGTACTACTTACTGCCTTCAGAGGAGAGCACAAACAGGCTCTAACCAGAGTAGAAAGAGAAGTGGGAGGCCCCGCTGCACAACTGAGCAACAAGAGAAATCGAAGTCTCACAGCTCCTCAACTGGCAGCGTCATTTAATAGTACCTGCAAAACACCAGTGTCAACATCTACAGTTAAGAGGCGATTGCAACTCTGCCCTGAAGGCCAGCATCCCGCAAAGAAAAAGCCATATCCGAGACTGGCTAATAAAAGGAAAAGATTAATATGGGAAAAAGAACACAGACATTGGACAACGGAAGATTGGAACAGAGTTTTATGGACAGACGAATTGAAGTTTGAGGTGTTTGGATCACACAGAAGAACATTTGCGAGACACAAAACAACTGAAAAGATGCTGTAAGAGTGACAGACGCCATCTGTCAAGCATGGGGGAAGTTATGTGATGGTCTGGGGTTGCTTTGGTGCTGGTAAAGTGGGAGATTTGTACAAGCTAAAAGGGATTTTGAGTAAAGATCGGCTATCACTCCATTTTGCAACGTCATGCCATACCCTGTGGACAGCGCTTGATTGGAGACAATTTCATCCTACAACAGGACAATGACCCAAGCACACCTCCAAATTATGCATGAACTATTTAGGGATGAATCAGGCAGCTGGTATTCTATCTGTAATGGAGTGGCCAGCACAGTCACCAGATCTCAAACCCATTGAGCTGTTGTGGGAGCAGCTTGACCGAATGGTATGCAAAAAGTGTCCATCAAGTCAATCCAACTTGTGGGAGGAGCTTCAAGAAACATAGGGTGAAATTTCTCAAGAATACCTCAGCAAGTTAACAGCTAGAATGCCAAAGGTCTGCAATGCTGTAATTGCTGCAAAGGGAACATTCTTTGACGAAAGCAAAAGTTTGAAGGAGAAGATTATTTCAAATAAAAGTCATTATTTCTAACCTTGTCAATGTCTGGACTATATTTTCTATTCATTTTGCAACTCATTTGATAAATAAAAAAAGTATGAGTTTTCATGGAAAACACAAAATTGACTGGATGACCCCAAACATTTTGAACAGTAGTGTATCAATCTTTTTTTTTTTTCTTGAAACAGTTAAAAGATTGAGAGTTAGACAACCCCTCCAAAGTGTGCACGTTATGTATATTATAATGTAATTATTTTACATACTGTGCAGGTCCATCTGCTTGGCTGAGTGTGGTGAAATTGTGGGAAAAAAAAAAAAAAAAAAAAAATTGCAATTTGTATTTACCGTATATACTCGCGTATAAGGGCTGAAAAGTCCCCCCACGGCTTATACGCGAGTCACTGTATACACTATACACTGTATACAGTATACAGGCCGCCCGCCTTCTCCATCGCAATACAGGCCCACCCCCCCTTGCTGCCGCAAACCTGTAAAGGAATAAATCATTATACTTATCCCTGCCGCTGTCCCGCTGCCGCCATCGCGCTCCTCCGGCTTCATCCGGCTTCCTCCTCTGGTCGGCGCAGGCAATGACGTCATTGTCTGTGCGCCAGAGGAGGAAGTCAGAAGCAGCCGGAGGAGCGCGATGGCGGCGGCGGGACAGCGGCAGGGATAAGTATAATGATTTATTCCTTTACAGGTTTGCGGCAGCAAGGGGGGGGGGGACCTGTATACTACCACTGGGGCGGCTGCTGTATACTACCACTGGGGCGGCTGCTGTATACTACCACTGGGGCGGCTGCTGAATACCACACTGCTGGGGGCTGTATACTCACACTGGGGTCCACCCTCGGGTTATACACGAGTCAATAGGTTTTCCCAGATTTTGGGGGCAAAAGTGGGGGGGGGAAGGTCGGCTTATACAAGAGTATATACGGTAAGTTTTTTTTTTTTTTATTTACCATCTTCACTATATGGTAAAAGTGACCTGACAGTATGATTCCCGAGGTCAGTACGAATGTGTACATTAAAACATGTATAGCTTATTAAAGTGTAACTGCCATTTACACTTTTATTCAATAACAGCGTAGAGCAAGTGATTTTAATAAACTCTGAAATCTACTTCATTAATGAAATCTGGGAGGAAACCAATCAAACCTTACACAAGGTGTCCCCATATATACTGTGTGTGAAGCTCATTCTCTGCGAGATCTGTCTTCACACTAACTACAGCCACATAAGGGTCTGCAGCTGGTGAGGAAACAATGTGTCAGATCACCTCAGGCTATAGCACAGGGCTAAGCTGTCAGGTTCAGTGTAAACTCCTCTGTACAAGCTCTGTCTGGCGCCTCTGCTCAGTCACAATCTGTGTTAACCATTCTCTGCTCCACATCACAATGCTGACTATCAAATGTTTGCTCCCCACAGCTCACGGGACCCTTCTGTGCTGTCACATCACACGAACACTGTGTTAGGGTGGAGGCACACTGGCGTTTTACTCACACGAGTTTAAAGAGAGAAAAACTCGCATTAAACTCGGACCTGTATCTTTCAATGATACAGGTCACACCAATGCGAGTTTCACGCATTACACTCACCTTGCGAGGGCAATGCAAGTGCAATCGCGATTCTCTCGCGCGAGAGTCGCAGCCGTGTGCTGTCAAAATCACTGGCCCCCGCAGTCCCCATACAGTTACAATAATGTTTTATTGCTGTGACAGCAGCAGTGAAGCATTATTGTATGTATAATTTATTATTTATTGCAAAGTTACACTTATCAGCTTAATTTTACATGTTTTTACAATGTCGGCTGTTCAGGAGTTAATTATTCTGTAAACCAACTTTAAGTTTATGTCGGGACAGAAAGAGCCGTGATTTGTGAGAGGCTGTCCATGGTGCTGAAGCCCTGGCTTCATTCATAAATCCCAGCTCTTTCTGTCCCGACATAAACTTAAAGTTGGTTTACAGAATAATTAACCCATTCAGACACATGTCATGTCACCATGTATCCAGGGGGATGAAAGACAACCCCTGGACAGATGGTGTCATGACACCAGCGTCTGGTTTAAAACCCCCTCGGTAGCACAGTGCTGAATGAACTCCTGAACAGCCGACATTGTAAAAACATGTACAATTAAGCTGATAAGTGTAACTTTGCAATAAATAATAAATTATACATACAATAATGCTTCACTGCTGCTGTCACAGCAATGAAACATTATTGTAACTGTATGGGGATAGCAGGAATGCTGTTCCGTGGTCCATCAAGACCATGGACAGCAGAGAAAAAAAAACAAAAAAAACAGCACACACGCACCACATACACTTACATATAGCCAGGCACATTCACCACACGCACCACACTCGCTCCACACTAGCACTGCACTCGCATCACTGTCATGCATCAAAAACGCAGCGTTTTTGATGCACAATAGTGTGCCTCCACCCTTAGTGTGCAGTGGTACTAGAAAGATCCCCACAATGGGTCCACACCTCAGCCTGCTCTCAGGAGTTGTGACTGAACAGAGTAGATGTGATCTCTGATCTACCTGCACGTCGACTGATCAGATCAACCAGTATGTGTAGGGAAAGAATTGTGCTCAGCACATGAGCCCACATCAAAAGGGAGGGAGGGTAACCATGAGAAGGAAAGAAAGTGCAATAGGGTCTTATGGCCACTTTACACGTCCAGATATCGGCGTCCAACTCCGACCAAAAAGTCACGTGGTTCGTGCGTTGGCCCCGATATCGTTCGAGCATTGTATGGTTTAAACGTCCAATACGATGCACGAACTATGCCAAAACGATATCTGGGATCAAATGACCCTGCTTTCCAACGGCCCGATATTGGTTGGACGTTGTAGCCGAATCGGGCTGTGTAAAAGCCCAACTACGATGTGAAGTACAACGTCCCCTATTCTCTCCCATGTTAAATGGTCGTTCCTGGGTCGGCCGTACAAGGGGGGGGCGTAGACATCGTAGAGGCGTTGCCTGCCGATATCGCGCTGTGTTTAGCTGGACATGAAATAATTGGTTCCAATGATATGTATATCTATCTGCACATGTGGTGCAGTTGTATTGCAATATCAATGGGGCAGAGGGTTGTCTGGATCAGTCTACTCTTAAGACTCTTCCAAGGCACTTTTTTGAATTTCATCAATGCCGTGGAGATTTACTTAAAAGTAAAAGGGATAGATGTGATTGACTTAGGCATTCGGGGGGGCCCTCTAGCAAAGAAATTAGCTATGTTGGAGACAAGGTGGATATGGACTTTCAGTACCCTCCAGCCCGGAGGATTAAATGAAAACATCAGCTACGCTCCATTTCTTTAGCTCTGTACTACGGCTGTAGTAGTTGGATAACCTAATCAGGTTTTCTTTTATATATTTTAATAGGCTCACCTAACAATATTTGGAAATTTTATGACGATAAAGAGAATACACCTGCAACTGAATTGCTATCGGGACAAGAAATATACAGCATACATAACCTTATTCTAAATGATGGTT
This sequence comes from Allobates femoralis, assembly GCA_033576535.1. Lineage (NCBI taxonomy): Eukaryota > Metazoa > Chordata > Amphibia > Anura > Aromobatidae > Allobates > Allobates femoralis. The sequence continues at coordinate 314,437,491 of JARQOC010000006.1, forward strand.
AATGATGTAGATTGGGTTTACATATGGACTAACTAGTATATAATTGCATGCTACCTGTATTTTTCCTTTTGTTTTATAAACTTTTTATACAGGATTTTGAGGTTCTACGAATACAGGATACATAGTGCTTATTTATATGACTGTAAAATTTTCATGTTCATTAATGCTAAAAAAAGTGTCCTATATCTTGCTGCATCTAATAGTTCTTTATAATATTTGGCATTATTTTCCATTCATAACCATTCTTTGTCCCAGAGACAATGAAATGTCACTACAGTGACCTTAAAGATTGCTTGCCCTTAAATAAAATGGCGGCCGCAGCATCGGCCTGGCAGGCGCCGCATCCTGTGCCCGTCCGGCATCTATACACTGAGAGGCGATCACGTGCTTCAGGTAACCGCCCCCATGTTGACGCGGACGGGCCGGATGTGACGCTGCAGGATGTATGGGCTTGTGAGTGCGAGTGCCGGCGCCTCCATTGGCTGACGTTGGTCACATGCTTGTGGCCACGCCTGCCGGTGACGCGGCCCGTGCTTCCGGCCCACGAGACTGCAATGCGCATGCCGCACTACAGGGGTCATGAATTTTGCAATAGTTAGGAGGTCTTTTTAAACCCAAAATACAATGCCATAGGTGCTCCCTGATGAAGGCCACGAAATGATCGTATGGGTCCGTGGTCCCCCCTTTATAAGGTGGTGCTGGTAACTATACACTAAGTGCATTAACCAGTTTCAGTAACTGGTGGTTGTTTCTGATTGCGTTGTGCCTGCTGCACTTTCCCACTGACAATATGTGAATTCACTCTTACAGACTATATAGACTTAGGGAAGGTGTTTAGCTGGACATGCAATAATTGGTTCCAATGATATGTATATCTATCTGCACATGTGGTGCAGTTGTATTGCATTATAAAGATGCAATGTACAATTTTATGTATGTAAAAAACTATTACTACATGTATGTAACTGTATACAACTCCCATTTTGCTGTCTAATGTATATACATATTGTACTTTAGAACCAGTACTACCTGAGGGGCCCACTCACCATGAGTTGGTGAACCTCATTGTGTGTCTGTCCACCTTGTTTTATTAATAAAATCTTTTCATTTTTGCATAATACTAGACAGTTTGGTTGTACAGTATAAGCCTGTAATATTGCTGCTGCGGGATCCACACTCCGGATGCACATGGTGGCAACAGAAGACGAACCCAAAAGGACAGTGTTTAACCGATCCACACTGCCATGCGAGAACAGACCACAAGGGTCTAATGTGTAATGGTGGCTTTATTTGACGTGTTTCAGAGTGATGCAACCCAGGGCCGTGGTGAAATCGGAACCGGGCTGTTAAGCAGTTCTGGGGAGTCACAGGGGTCGAGACCTGGCTTCCGTGATCCTGAGTTCAGTTGTAAAAGAGTTCTTGGGTAATATAGGGAAAGGGGCGATTGATTAGGGGGTTATTCGTGGTGCCACCCGTGGTATGTGGCTATAGGCAGCCACCACTACTGCAGAACCTCCGGGGATGATGGATAGGCAGCTGCGGAGCGGATCTCCGGGGCAGTGGAAGTAGTAAAGGTGTAGGGTGCAGTATGGTAGGTGTGCAAATAACTGAAGTCCACAGCAATGAACGTTTCCTTTACCTCTACTTGACCGTTGCAGATACAGTCCGCGGCACTGGTTTAGATGTTACTGTGGACGTTGTGTGTGGCAATCAGTAAAGATCCACCTAGCCAGGTGTGTTGGAGGCCTCCCTTCTGCGCTTTCACTTGAGTCCCCACTGCTGCATGAAGCTGTGCTGCGGCCCTCTATCTCAGTCTGTACCTGTATAGCAGGCAGCACAAGCCCTGTGTTCCAGGGGTTGCTCCTCAGTGGAGACCCCGGGCTCTACTGTGCTACTGTGCTCCAGAAGTTAGGTAGGCCAGGGAACCTGGAATCCCCTGCCTCTCTGGATTTCTGCTGCTGGGTCATTAGCACCCAAACAGCCTCGGACTCTGTTGTCCAGTTTTTGGCGCTGTTCCTCTGGGGTAAGCTTGACACT
>JARQOC010000006.1:314447006-314545799 GCA_033576535.1 Allobates femoralis
TCAATACATAAAGTGAAAACACAAGTATACTATATAGATTCATTAGAGTGATCTATTTCCAGGGTTTATTTCTGTAAATGTTGATGATTATGGCTTACAGCCAACGAAAACCACAAAAAGGTACCAAGCTGCCGTGGTGAATATATTGATTAACACGTTTCAAGGCTCCTGGCCCTGAGGACAAATCAATATCATATTGACATGTTTCAGGGAGTCCTGAAATGCGCCGACTAATCAATCAATAGTATATTCACCCTTTGAGGTCTCATGAAATACAGCAGTCCGGTTTTTAACCCTTCATCCTCCCTACTGTAATTTTCTGAGATAATGAGTTTGGGTTTTCATTGGCTGTAAGCCACAATCATCAACATTAACAGAAATAAACACTTAAAATAGATCGATCTGTTTGTAATGACTATGTAATATACAGAATGCTTTTCACTTTTAGTATTGAATTACTGAAATAGAATATCATGAAAAAAGTTAATTTTAAAGCCATTCAGATGTACCTGTATATCACCATCTGCCTATTAAACACTAATGGTACCTTTACACGCCGCCACGGCAGGCTGGATACCAACTGCTACTTCACGTGCACGAGCACGCTCAAACGGCTACAAACGGTCAACGCACCCTCTTTACACGCCGCCACAAGGTGCGCTACGCCACGCTACATCTATAGCTAGCTACATCGCCGGGTGTCTCAAGTAGCCAGCTGTTGCTCATTTACACACCGCTACAACCAGCTACTATGGGCGGACCTGGTGCAGCAGGGACAGCACATAGGCGTGCTCCAATTGTGGATTACAAGACTTCCGTACGCTGATAGGACGAAGCAATAACATCCTGATTGGGCAGGCATCGCAGGAGGCTGAGTAATACAGCACGCTCGAGCGATTGTGTAGTGTGACTCGTCAGCTCCTTTAAATATGCCTCCCTATGCAGCGACTACCAATCGTCATGCAGCAGCTTCCACCAATGATCGCACATGGGGCGCGGTAACATGGAGCCGAGGTCACGCCTTAGCTACATTGCAGCTACAGCCCCGGGTGTCCAGAGTTCCCTTCCGTTGCCTCTTTACACGCCGATACAGCTCGCTACCATCGGCGATGTTGCCTTAAGTTTATGAGCAGAGACCATAAACAGATGTATCTGTCGCCGGCTGTAGCGTCGCCTCTTCAGACGCCGCTACTACAGGCGATATGGACGCTACAAGCTACAATTGTAGCTTGTAGCGCGATGTATCCAGCCTGCCGTCGCGGCGTGTAAAGGTACCATTATGGTACCTTTACACGCCGCCACAACAGGATGGATACCAACGGCAACTTCACGTGCACGAGCACAGCCGAACGGTTACCAACGGGAACCGCACCCTCTTTACACGCCGCCACAAGGTGCGCTACGCCACGCTACATCTACAGCTAGCTACATCGCCGGGTGTCGCAAGTAGCCAGCTGTAGCTCAATTACACACCGCTATAACCAGCTACTATGGGCGGACCTGGTGCAGCAGGGACAGCACATAGGCGTGCTCCAATTGAGAGTACGAGCCGTCCGTACGCTGATAGGACAAAGCAATAACATCCTGATTGGCCAGCCAGCGCAGGAGGCTGAGTAATACAGCACGCTCGAGCGATTGTGTAGTGTGACTCGTCAGCTCCTTAAATATGCCTCCCTATGCAGCGACTACCAATCGTCATGCAGCAGCTTCCACCAATGATCGCACATGGGGCGCGGTAACACGGAGCCAGGGTCACGCCTTAGCTACATTGCAGGCTGTCCCGAGTTCCCTTCCGTAACGTCTTTACACGCAGATACAGCTCGCTACAATCGGCGATGTAGCCATATGTTTATGGGCAGTGCACGGATACAGAGGTATCTGTAGCCGGCTGTGTCGTCCCGTCTTCACACGCCGCTACTACGGGCGATATTGGCGCGACAAGCTACATTTGTAGCCTGTAGCGGGTTGTATCCATCCTGTTGTGGCGGCGTGTAAAGGTACCATTACAGATGAATCATCCAAAAAAGTGGGAGACAAGTCCTAGCCATATTGATGGTCATATTTTACATTTCAATACTGACTCCCACATGAAAAAAAACATTGAAATGGCACTGACAAGTAAATAAAACTTCACATCAATCAACAAGTGAAAAGAAAAGGTTTTAAAATAACAGAAATCTGCTTCTCCCTCCTGAACTCATAAATAAAAGCCTGAGGGGTAAAAAAAAAAAAAAAGTAAAGCTGGACAGCAGTCAGGTTATAAGGAAGTGGAGCACGATGAGAAAAACAGCCAGACAGAAGCAGACTGTACTTCAGCTTCAAGCAGCTGTTTGAGCACTGGATTCACAGCCACACAGCTCAGCAGTTTTATAGAAAATCCTTGATGATGTTGCTCCTCTCTAAAGGCCCTGTTACACAGTACAATGTCCTAGCGATCCGACCAATGATGGGGGTCACTGGGACATCGTTGTGTGATCGCTGGTAATCTGTCAAACAGGCAGACTCACCAGCAAGAACGCTGGTATCCAGGGTAAACAGTGGGTAACTAAGCAGAGCACTGTGCTTAGTTACCTGCGGTTTACCCTGGTTACCAGCTCCCAGCGTGTGCTGTGCAGGGCTGGGAGGCGGTTGATCGTTGGTCTCCCGCTGTCACACACGCCGATGCCGGCTGCCCAGTGGGAGACCAACGATAAAAAAAAATGGTCTGGGTCATTTACCAACGACCTTATCGTTGGTACATGTCACACGCAATGATGTAGTTTCGACATTGCTGCAACGACAAACTGGTTACGATGCAACGATATTGTAGCATGTAACGAGGCCTTGATTAATGTTTGTGTACTGCATGTGCAGTACATAGAAGCTTGGGCCCATGTGCATTTGCACAGGTTAGGTCAAACACAAAAGGGGTGGATTATGTTGAGCTATTAGACTGTAAATGTCCATATACTCTTTTTAAACAGGGGCCCTCTTCTACTTATTATGTGACCCTTGTATACAACTTATCGGATAATATCACAGCAGCTACAGCAGGGAAGTGTCCATTTTGGTGAAGTCAGAATTGGATACAAGGAAATTGAGGAATAGGAGGTTTGGCTTACCGACTCCACAGCCCTGGCATCTAGTCTTACCCACTAGCTCAAAGACAACTGAACATTAGAGATTCAGCCTGCAGACGAAAAATTCAGGATAGAGGGCATAGCATGGTGAAATGGTGTTAATTCTCATATACATACCCTCAACAGCCTATTCTGAAAAGTTACCTGAAAAGACAGGAAGGCTTTAAAGCTTTTTTTAATACAGAGGGTGTTCAACATAATGACAGATGATCTGTATAAAGACAGGAAGACATTTTACAAGAGATTCAGGCAAGGAGGCAAACAATAAAACACCGGTTCTCTCTATCCTGTGTACATATATAATTATTTACAGCGTCATACTGTTTTCACGCAATTGCATCAGCAGATCAGCAGGGGACGGGTGTACGCTGTGCTAATTCTGGAGCTGGGGGATTTATAATATCACCATAGACATCACAGCCAACTAAGCCTGCATCTCATTACATGGGGAAATAAATAAATAAATCACACCGCCTTTTCATGGCATCACGTCAAGTTTCTATCAAACGGATATCAACACTTGACACCTCAAGTAGCAAGATTGTTTATATGCTACCTCCTCATTGACACGCTCATTATTGATTCATGAAATTCCTACAATAAAGCCACTTCATTGTGCCGTCGGCAGGTCGGCTTCATCACAAAGAAGTTGTCATCTTCATGAAATACAAAAATATCTATTTCTCATGGGAAAGTCAGGTGACAACCAATATTATCGTCATTACAGCTGAATGAGGGGGTTTACATAGCTTTACCATACCCCCAACGGGTATATCCACCTAGCTATAAAGTAACATAACCGTGGGTTCATTTTAATGCACAACTTGCAAGACTCGTCATTGATCAGTCTGTCTTGTGGTCATCTTGGCCGGCTGCCAGCTTTTCTGGCTAAAATAGACCATTTTCAAATGATGATCTTTGCTTTAACGACTTGTAATATAAAAGGTTTGCAAAGTACTTCCCGTAGAAATTGAAGCAGTCGATTCCATTTGGAGACAAAAGGAAAAAAGTGTAACACGTTACATTGTAATATGTACAGTGTCTGCCTACAAGTAGTAATAAAATATTAGTACATTGTAGTCTTTACAAACAAAACATTAATATTATCTAGGGAAATGTACAAGCATAAATGCAAGTAGATATCATGCAGCTTACAAATATTGATACGTGTAACAAAAGGATGCTGTGCAACCTTGCCAACAATGATGCAAAGGGTTAAATGCAACTGCCCAGCTGAAAAATCACACCAATATGGGGGTTCAAGCTAGCATTTCTGCATAGAGGAACATAGACAGACCTGAGTGTCCTCGCCTGTACTCCAAGTGAATCTCCTGTCTTGTGGGATGCTGAGCTGGGTGTATACTCAGTACCACCCTATTGTGTGTTCAATTACATAGGCTTACATAAGTGGTGAGTAATGGCGCACAGACACCGCACCCTGCAGAGCATTGCACCCCACTGTACAAAAAAAGGACATCTTTTAACTATTTATAGAGACAAAAATTAATAAAAAATAAAAGGACTTTCATTATAGTCCAGTCTGTTCTACTCGTACAGGGAAGATATGAAAAATTTACGGAACAAAGCATCGTGCCTGGCAGCGCAAAAAAACTTAGTGGTTCCTGGCTCTCCGCCACCCTGTATGGAAAATCATCACTACATCCAGATCCATTTAATTTTCTTCTGGCAAGAAAGGGTTAAGTGCATTGCTGTCATCCAAACTACTGAGCTGGCAGACACTCCCCCTTTTAAAGAGACGGCGCCATGTGACAGAGTACTCAGTTATGAGTCAGAAAAAGACCGGCAGAGAAACACACACCCAGCATGTGTCATATGTGAGCAGTACACAAAGCCAAGTGTATCATTACTAACACGGATAAAACATGCTATAGCCAAATACTGGATTTCATTAGATTCTCACCGAGGATTAATTCTCAAAACACCTCCCACATCCTGGCTGGAAGTATCAAGGAACAGTGAGGATGAAGAAGGTGGGGGCAAGAGGAGATGAAGGAGTGAGTACCCTGAATTAATTTCCCTTCTATGCTCCAATGTTCAGGAAGTGACTCCATACATTCTCCCCCAACACCACAGTACAGCATGAATGATATGGATGTAGACACACACGTCTTCCTGTCAGCTGCCAGACCTGGGCTCACACACATTCACATGGACAGCTGGGGTACAGCTGCCTTTATAGGCATATAAAATTTATGCTTACATGAACACACATGTATACGTCTATATACACCAGTGGTTCTTAACCAGGGTTCGATTAAACCCTAGGGGTCATTTACGGTTCATTTTGTGTACCAGTAAAAAAAAAAAAAAAAAAAAAAAAAAAATATATATACCTATGTCTCGAATTTGGAAAAATTATATTTTATTTATCACTAAAGAAGGGTTCGGTGAATGTGCATATGAAACTGGTGGGTTCGGTACCTCAAACAAGGTGAAGAACCACTGATATACACACATACATAATGGCCCTGGAGGACAGAGCTGGTAGCTCCTTGGAACCTTTGATGGGTTACAGCACAAGTAGAAAACCTTTATAAACCAATACGTCCACCACATTTTCAACTAAACCGAACCGGATCACTAAAATTCCTACGCTGAATCATGAGAGATCCAAGTGCCAACCTTATAGGGATATTATCAAATTTGGAAATTATCACCCATTGTAAACCACTGCAATATAGCCTTAAAGTGATCTTGTCCCCAGATTTGGGCATTTTAAACTAAAAGCACCACCTCCAGCAGCACCTATGCTGCATTCTAAGAAGGTGGTTATTATGCCCCGACTCCCCCTGTACACTGAATACGTTTTAAAAACTTCCCGCCCTGTATAGTAATTACCTGTTTCCAGTCTGATGCGTTTGATTGCAGCTCAGTCCATCCCGCCTCTCCGCGCTGTCCGTCCCACCTCTCCTCGCCGGCCATCCCACCTCTACTTCTGAGTGATGTGAGAATTGCACGCCTGAGCAGAGGTTTTCCCGGACTGCGCAGGAGCACTGTGCGCTTGCGCAAAGACCCCAGTAGTTTGCGCATGCGAGTTTTAGGCTCCGCCTGCAGAAGGGGCAGAGCCCAGTGTACAGGCGTGATCTGGGGATGCCCCTGAGCAGGCGCGCAATTCAGATGTCACTCAGAAGAAGAGGCTGACCGACAGTGAGGAGAGGAGGGATGGACCAAGCTGCAATCAAACCCATCAGACCGGAAACAGGTACTTATAATACAGGGTTGAAAGTTTTTTTTAAAACTTATTTGGTACACATAGGCACTGCAGAAGATGGTGCTTTTAGTTTCATGCGACCTGGTGGCAGGTTCACTTTAAAAGGTGTATTCTCAAGTTATTCTCTATCCTTCGGACAAGGCGTACATTACTGAGCGATGAGGGTCTGACCATTCAGATCACCACCTATCCTGAGAATTGGGGTTCTGAAGAGCCCATAGCATATGGAACCATGGTCACTTATGTGCACCATCACTCCATGCATTCTTATGGAAGTGGAAACACCAGTCGAGTGCTGCACTTGGCCGTGTCCAGTCCTCACATTAGAGCAAATAGAGCTGCATTGCAACTGATCGACCACATCGCCATTCACTTGAGACACTTTAAAGCTCCAGTTCTTAGGAACGGTGGGGGTCAGATCCTCAGTGATTTTGAATAAGAGAACCCTCAAGTAGTAGCTATTTAGGCCCAAACATCTTTCTCCAAACATCAAAGATAAAACTTAATTTCACAAAACGGTTAGTAAAAGTTCCATGACTATTTTTTAGTTTGGTTTTGTTTCCACCAGTTAAGTTATGTTTATGGAGTCAGCTCCAAAACCTTTGGAAAGCGGGTGGAACTTTGTAAGAGGGGCGTCACTAAGTGCGGTCTACAAATTCATCCACATTTCTGCTACAATGACGGCATAATTAAGAAAAATATCCTCCAGTCCTTGACTGAAGTACATTTCTTACATTGATTGACAGCTCTTAATTAATTTGGCAAATCTTACTCCATCAAGCCCTTCCTCAAGTCCTGGATCCTTCTATCTGCTAAGCAGAAGAGCTTCACCAAAGGATGGCTCCAGCTACAGTACAAAGGACAAAACAGATCAACTTTATAGACACTTTGCATCGATTTCCAGGAACATGGTGCAATGGCTAATTTATTCTGCAGCATTGCTGCAGGATTTCCACCTCTTCCTTCAGTGCTGATTACTATATAATGCATGGTGCAGGGTCGTGAGCCCCTAAAAGAAAAAGGATTACAGCTTGTAGATGGTTCAACATCCAGAATTTTTTGGAAAAATACCACTGTAGTTTTTGGTGTAGATTACATTCTCAGAAGTGGCAGAAATGAATTGAAAGGAATGGGAACTGGAAAAGAAACGTTTTTTTCCTTATGCAACCTTTCATGACAATGGCTTAATAAAAAAAAACAAAAAAAAAAAAACCTCCCATTAAAATTTTCATGAAATTTAAGAATAGCTGAACATTGTGTAGTGCGAGTATTAATATACTCCTCCATGGCCATCTTCTCCAGGATTGAGAGTTGTTCTGGTCCTCTGACGTCACCACTCTGCTGATCCAACGAAACGTCATAGGCTTTCATTGTAAAAGGAACCTCCACCTCATGCATACAGTGAGCTGACCAGTCTGAATAGCCATAACATCACTGAGAAGAGGAGCAGAACACCGCTGGATTCTGGAGAAGGTGGCAAACTCACCTTACAATATATTCTCATATACACAGATTTCATGGGGGAAAAAAAAAAAAAAAAAAAAAATATATAATAATGCTTACAGGAGGAGTATTTAAATCAATCAAAAATATTATTGGAGTATACATCTGATGACATGGCAGATACTGTATATCAAATCCACATTTAGGGCCAGATTTATTGGGCTTGCCGGTCTTAACCAAGTTATTGTTGGAGGGAAGTGTACTGGTAGCAGTGTTTGGTGCCAATGGGCATGGTTTGGGGCCGTTAGGTATGGCTCAGCAGTTTCCTCCACAAACCGAACAAGTGTTAATTTTTAAGTCCACGTGGTCGTGGACACAGACACAGCACCCATGCAGCAAAGCCGAGTCCCCATGACTCCATACCCCACAAGCACAGAACCACAGCAACAATGGCCACGACATAGCTCCAAGCAACTCACCTCCCACATGTTGACCGACCGAGCTGAGAGCAAAAGATTAAGTGGAAATCCTCTGCTGCAAATTTAAAAACATCTGGGTCAACGGGGAAGGGTGGTGATCCAAGAAGAAAAAAAAAAAGAAAAAAAAAAAAAAAAAAAAAGAAGGGGGGGGGGGGGGGGGGGGGGAATTCTTGGATTTATAAAAATCTTATGCCCACTGGTTTTAAAAATGTATTAATTTTTAAAACACACGGCATAAACTGAACAGCATACTTCTTTCACTGCGCTGCGTTTTATGTGCAGATTTCCCCATAGATGTGTAATACATGTTAATATTCTGCATGTACAATAAAAGGCAAGGATATTACCGACTAGAAATAGGCCCGATGCTAGCGCATCGGGAGGGCGTCATTGCCACTCTGCGCTGTTTTTTTTGCCTCTCCTGCACTCACTTTGACCAGCGGCGTCGGGAGAGGTCTGGTGGGAGGTTGGCGGAGGTCTGCAGGCGGCGTGTGAAGTGTGGGCTTCTGCTGCCGCCAGCCTGCGCCATATTAGCATACCCATCACTTGGGTGTGCCAATATGGCGCAGCTTCCGGGGCGGCGCAGTGCATTGTGGGATAGCAGCATAGCCGCCGGAAGCTTGCGATACATTATTGGCGATTATATATTAGAATAGATGGTGGCCAGATTCTAATGCATCGGGTATTCTAGAATATGTATATATGACTGAACAACAGCACTATGACTGACAGCCTTGTAGACAGGATTGAACTGCGTCACAGTAACCAGCCTTGTAAACAGAAGTGAACTGCGTCACACTATGACACAGCATTCAAATTGCACGCCAAGTCTCTCATTGGTTGCCGTAGCGAACAATGAGAGACGTGGGATTCAAACCGCGCGCCAAGTCGTGCCAATTCTCTGATCGGTCGCTGCGACGAAAAATCAGCGAAGTGGCGCGGCTTGGCGGGAAATATGAATCCCTCGCCGCTCATTCGTCACCGCTGAGAGCGTCAACCAATCAGCGGCACGGGATTCATATTTCCCGCTGCGCTGCAGCAACCAGAGACTTGGCGCGCAGTTTGAATTCCGCGTCTCTCATTAAGCACGCCGACCAATAAGAGAAGCAGCGCGCGCCATAATGCCATATTTAAAATGCACTGTGCACTGCCGCGGCGACCAATCAGCAGCACGGCTCGGTGCACAGTTTTGAATGCGACCAATCAGGGACGTAGCGAGGCTTGGAGGGGGATTTGAATCCCGCTTGTTATACTGCCGCAGCGAGCAACTGGGAGATCACCAGCTGACGCCAGTCATCTCCTGGTTGGCTCGCCACGGACCTGCATGCACAGCTCTTTTGCTTACACAGCGCTCTTTGGCAGCCGCGGCTGCTGGCGACCAATGAGCGCTGGCGCGCAATTTCGGCCTCAGACGGAAATGGTCGCTAGACAAATATATAGTAGATATGTACTAAAAACTCATGTACTCAGCACAGGACTATCAAAGCCAAACGCCACAAAGCAACTTTAGGTAAAACCACATACCAAAAAGACAAGAAATGCAGGCTCAAAATATTAATTTTTATTGTGTTACAAAGAAAAATGGAGGTTTCCTGGGCTGTGTTCTAATTTTTTTTAAAGACCCACTCACTTGAATAGGATCAAACACAGACAGGTCTCGGTATATTTTTTCCTTTGCGGCAATGCGCCAAAAGAGAAGAGAAAAAAAAAAAAAAAAAAGGTAGGTGAAACTGTGTGTGCATGGGGCATTACATGAAACCAATGGGTGAGGGGACAGTTGGATCCTCAGTGAGCGGTGTGCACCATAGTGACCAATTACACGACATGTTTCATGCTTCTGGTGCTGAATGGAAAATATAAACTGAATGATCACTGGTGGCTATGCGTATCAAACTTTTTTTCTCCAAGACTATGTATGTAAATATTTATTTTATTCCTCCATGTATGTACTTACTGTTGTCACCTTTCCACATTACTGCTATTTACCTAGCAGCTTCACAGTACTGTGATAATAGGAAACGCTCTTTTACTGTAGCAACGTCTGTCTGTACATAGGATTTTGAAACTCAAAGTGAAAACCCGGCTGGGTCCTTAGTGACAGCACATCCTGTGACGTCAGGTTCACTTACACGCAGTCTACACGGCTGTGTATACGCAGGTGTACCTTTGTCCTCTGCAGTTGGTCTAAAACAAACTCAAGGGCCAAGATCACACACAGTTCATCAAGGACTTCAGACAGTAAACTCTAAATCTGGCAACTTCAACACTTCAAGTAGACTTGGAAAACGTGCTTCATTATAAAGATCTAAGATAATCATCGATCTGCTGTTTTGCAGCACTAGAAGTGGAACAGTAGCGCCCTAAGCAACAGGTGTGGTGAGGATGACATCATGTTAAGTGAACTATGATGTAATCAAGTTAGAGTGATCTCATCAAAGGCATGCATGCTTCATATATCCTATAATACTGCAGGCAAAGGAGTAACTATACTGGGTGAAGGGGTTGCAATCACATCTTAGCCCTTAGAAGGGCCTAAAAGTTCCTAGAGACTCGTATAAGAAAACTAAATTCTATTGAACCCCACTCCAGTGGTTATTTTGTTTGTTTTTTTAAATTGCAGTGCTGGAGTGGCACTTTAAATCTAAGTCCTCTGACCCCTGTATTAGACTTACCTTCTGGCAGCTTCATCTTCTATCACAGCCACTCTAGTTAGTCTTTGGCAATTTGTAACCGGCTAGCTTCTCCAATGTTTCATGTAGCATGTCAGAAATCACTACTCAATGCAGTTCAATGGGAGCTTCATTCTAACTCTCAAGGTACCGTCACAAAGGACGATATCGCCGGCGATCGCGGGAGCGCGCATCCCTGACAACATCGCCGGGGAGATGTCAGACTGAGCAACTTACCGGCGATGTCGCCGGCTAGTTGCCGCGGCTATCGCAAGCTGGGTTGCCCAGCAACCCAGCGAGCGATCACTCGCAATGTTGTAGATAGGCGGAATCGCCCGCAACATTGCAGGTTGCCGCGTTACACAGGGCGATCAGGCATGATCGCCTGACCAACATCGCCAACAACGTTGGGAAACCTGGCGATATTACTCAGGCGATTTATCGCCTGATTATCGCCCTGTCACACGAGGCAGCTCTCCGGCGATGTCGCTGCAACCTGGCCACGCCCCTCAGTTGCCAGCAACATCGCCGGCGATATCTCCCTGTGTGACGGTACCTTCAAAGAGATGCATCTTCAGCCTTCCAGTCAGAGGTTACAGTCACAAGAGGGCACTGCAGGAGCGGAGAGGTGTCGGTAGAAGGCAAAGCCCCAGAAGGTGAAAATAGGACAGGGGGAAGTAGATCTAAGATTTAACCCCTTTATGACATGTGACGTACATGTACATCATAGGTCACCTCCCACCCTTTGATGCAAGCTCACACTGCGAGCCTGCATGATCACCTGCACATCTCAGCTGATGTCATCAGCAGAGATGTGTTTCTAACAGTGCCGATCGAATCAGCAATCCGATCGGAGTTGTTAACCCATCGGATCGCGCCGTCAGTGACTGACAGCAAGTTTCAAAGCACTCGGTGGGGATCGCGCTCTTCCCTGCCAGCATCGTAGGTCTTGTGAAGCAATCACGGGACCCCCATCCTGTTACCTGGAAAACCCCGAGGTCCTGTGCTGACCTCAGAAGCTGGCCTGATTAACTTCCTGCCCGTCATGTCCCAGTGATATTATCAGCAGTCAGTTATCATTTCCCTCACCATGTTCGGATGGGCTGTAGCCCATCCGAACATAAGAAGTGATAAAGTGGAGAACTGAGGGCCCTCTAGTTGCTAAAATAAAGTACCGTACCAAAGGGAGGGGGAAAAGAAAAAAAAACAAAAACAACCACACATCCTCAGGCATGTAAGCAACACCATAAATTCAAATTGATACAATAATGGATTCCACGTACATGCCACATGTATGTCTAAATGTGGCCTTATAGAGATATTTACCCATGTAATAGAATCTCATTGGCAGCACTACTACTGAGGTCTCATTCAGATGTCATGTTTTCACAGATAGCACTGGTACCTGTGATACTCTATTGAGTGGGTCATGTTCATTTTTTTTTTTTTCCCTTAAAGGGATCCTGTCACCTCCAGAACGCTTCCTAAGCTAGCAAAACATGTCCCTGCAGCATCCCATCACTAATCTCACACTCCTTTTGTCTCCTAAAAGCATCCTGTGAAAGTGGATAAAAACGTTTTAATACTTACCGTATATACTCGTGTATAAGCCGACCCGTGTATGAGCCGACCCCCCTACTTTTGCCCCCAAAATCTGGGAAAACCTATTGACTCATGTATAAGCCAAGGGTGGACCCCAGCACAGGTATACAGCCCCCAGCAGTGTGGTATACAGGCCTCCCCAGTGGTAGTATACAGCCCCCAGCAGTGTGGTATACAGCAGCCTCCCCAGTGGTACATACAGGCCCCAGTAGTAGTATATACAGCAGCAGCCCCAGAGGTATACAGACCTCCCCCCCCCCCCCCCCCATCAGTAGTATACAGGGGCCCCAGCTGTATACAGCAGCCCCAGCTGTATACAGCCCCCCCATGGTATCCAGGGCCCCCCTTGCTGCACACCTGTCAAGTAAGATGTCAGTATACTTATCGCTGCCGCCGCTCCGCTGCTCGGTCACCGCGCTGCTCCGGGTCTTCATGCTTCCTTCTCCGGCGCTCGAACAATGACGTCATTTCCTGTGCGCCGGAGAAGGAAGCATGAAGACCCGGAGCAGCGCGGTGACGGAGCGGCGGCGATAAGTATACTGACATCTTACTTTACAGGTGTGCAGCAAGGGGGGCTGTATACAGCTGGGGCTACCGTATATACTCGTGTATAAGCCGAGGGGGACTTTTCAGCACATTTTTTGTGCTGAAAAACTCGGCTTATACACGAGTATATACGGTACTCATTAGTGATTATAATTAGCAGGGGTTATATTCTTGAGTCACCAGGGCGGGCTGTTTTGCAGCCTCAAGGATCCACCCTCTCTGTGTCTGTGTGCTCTGCTTGTGCAGGCATTGCTATCCCCCCTCTCTATCACTCACAGAATGCAAATCATTAGTCCTGCCTTCAGCTGCACATCACTGCAGCACAGACAGAGGGTGGATCATTCAGGCTGCAAAACAGCCCGCCCTGGTGACTAAAGAATATAGCCCCTGTTAATTATAATCACTAATGAGCAAGCATTAAAACATTTTTATGCACTTTCACAGGATGCTTTTAGGAGACAAAAGAAGTGTGAGATTAGTGATAGGATATTGCAGGGACATGTTTTGCTAGCTTAGGAGGCGTTTTGGAGGTGACAGGATCCCTTTAAGGCCCAGTTACACCTATCGATGTCCCAGCGATCCAACCAAAGATGTGGATCGATGGGAGATGGTTAGCTGATCGCTGGTGAGCGGTCACACAGGCAGACTCACCAGTGATCACCACCAGCGAGAACGCTGGTATCCAGGGTAAACAGTGGGTAACTAAGCAGAGCGCTCTGCTTAGTTACCCACTGCTTACCCTGGTTACCTGCTCCCAGCATCTGCTGTGCAGTGCTGGGAGCTCGTTCATTGTTGGTCTCCCGCTGTCACACGCACCAATGCTGGGCGCCCAGCGGGAGACCAATGATAAATTTATGGTCCAGGTCATTTACCAACGACCAAATCGTTGGTAATTGTCACATGCAACGATGTTGTTTCGACATCGCTGCAACATCACCAAACCGGTGACGTTGCAACGATATTGTAGGGTGTGACAGGGCCTTTAGTCTGAGTGGTTTGAACAAAATCACGGACACTTGTTCAATATCGATCTCAGTGTCAGATCAATCACACCAATGCAAAATTACTGATGTACAAAAAAATTTAAATAAAAATCAAGACGCCATATGGATGCCATCTTGTACTGTCAGTTTTTCACAAAATGGTAGGAGAAACCACCATCAATTTCTTATACATCTGAGAAAGCTGAAAGAAAAAAATAAAAAAACACACACAACACACACACACACACACACACACACACCTCAGCCCAAACATGCTGATGACACTTGGACCAGTTTTTTTGTGTAAAAGAATAATCAGCGATGTCTGAATGAGGCCCAAATCTATTTTAAACGCAACATGGCCAAGACCCTACAACATGACAAGAAGTAATCCTGAGGCCTGACCTGACATTGAGACCCCCCCCCCCCCACCAAATCCAATAAAAAGCTAAACAGATCAGTTAGCAGAGCACGCAACTACCTGTATTTAGAAAGCATTCTGGTTACTACTCAATTATAGCAGAGTCCAAGGTTTACACAAGGTCCTCAAAACCCTGCCCAGATATTCTAGATTCATCCTCAGTCAGGCGTCCTGGATTTTTCTCATATGTAAAAATAGAGTTTTTCAATGGTTGGGATCCGATTACCATTAATGTGTATAATATTTTACAATCAGTGCTTTTCACTTAGGCCTCGTGCACACGTTCAGTATTTGGTGAATACTTTACCTCAGTAGATGTAGCCAAAACAAAGAGTGGAACAATCAGAGGAAAAAGTAGAATAGAAAGACATGCATTTTTCACCCACTTCTGTTTTTGTCTTACATATACTGAGGTAAACACAGCCACACACACAACCACACCTCACCAAATACTGAATGTGGGAATGTGGCCTTAGGACTCGGACACACTCTCCTACTTACATGCGAGTCTCTCAGACGAGACTCGGAAGAGGCTGGATCAGTGACCCTGAACGGCCTCTCCCTCTCTGGATGGGGAGTGTGGAGCTGCACAGAACCACAATCAGCTGACAGTCTCGTCCAGAGAGGGAGAGGCAGTTCAGGGTCACTGCTCCAGCCTCTTCAGAGTCTCGTCCGAGAGACTCGCATGTAACTAGGAGAGTGTGTTTTCAGCCTCAGTCATCCTTGAGCTGTGAATGAGTTTCATGGACATTTCGACTAGTATGCAAAGCCAGCATCAGCACCCGGCGCACTTGATCAAGTGCAGGTGCCATGAACATGAATGAGTGAAAAAATGGATGCCTCTCAGATGGTCCGTGTGCGATTATGTCGGACCCATAGACTTGCATTGGCGAGTTTTGCGCGTGAATCTCATACTGTCGCAGCATGTTGCGATTTGTTTCTCGTCCATTAGCCGAATGAGAAAATTAAAAAAAGCCTCCAACACTTGCCAATGTGCTCTTGGACATAGAATAACATTGGCCCGACTGCAATGCAATGCAATGCAATAAAATAACGCATTGCAGTCGTCCGAGTTTCACACCAGTGTGTCCGTACCTTTAGGGTGCGGACACACAAAGTCGGACGACTGCAATGCATGATTTTATTGCATTCAATTTGTTTGTTCTATGAAACGCTCAAAGTGGCCAAAAAAAAAAGAGAACCTTCATGTGAAACTCGACAGTCTATTCTTGCTCTTAGAAATGAGGGCTACTCCTTGCGAGAAATTGCCAAGAAAATTAAAGATTTCCGACAACAGTGTGTACTACTCACTTCAGAGGAGAGCACAAACAGGCTCTAACC
The DNA here is from genome assembly GCA_033576535.1 of Allobates femoralis. Classification (NCBI taxonomy): domain Eukaryota; kingdom Metazoa; phylum Chordata; class Amphibia; order Anura; family Aromobatidae; genus Allobates; species Allobates femoralis. The sequence continues at coordinate 314,462,842 of JARQOC010000006.1, forward strand.
AGAGTAGAAAGAGAAGTGGGAGGCCCTGTTGCATAACTGAGCACCAATACAAGTACATTATGGGGACGTCACACCCGTGAATGTCGCCAGCGATCTCATCGCTGTCGACATTGAAGGCTGATTGCTGGCGAGCTGTCACACAGACAGTGCGGCGCTTAGTTACCCGCTGTTTACCATGGATACCTGCTCCCAGCGCTTTCTGAGAGGTGCTGGGAGCTGGCTTCTCGCTCGTCTCCGGTGTTACATGCAGAGATGCTGGGTGTCCACCGGGCGACCATCGCCAGGTTTTAGAGCAGGTTCTAAAACCTGGCGACCATCAACCATCGATTTATTGCTGGTTGATGCACCCTGTCACACACGTCAATATTGCTGCAACGTCATGTGCAGCATCGATATTGCACGCGATATTGACGTGCGTGACGAGACTCTAATGGGGATGTCACACACGTCAATATCGCGTGCAATATCGCTGCTGCACATGACGTTGCAGCAATACTGACGCGTGTGACATCTCCATTAGAGTCTCTAGTTTGGGAAATCGACGCCTCACAGCTCCTCATCTGGCACCTTCATTAAATAGTACCCGCCATAGGTCTGCAATGCTGTCATTACTGCAAAAGGAGAATTCTTTGACGAAAGCAAAAGTTTTAAAGGAGAAAATTATTATTTCAAATAAACATTATTTCTAACCTTGTCAATGTCTGGACTATATTTGCTATTCATTTTGCAACTCATTTGAGAAAGCAGAGTATGGAAAAACAAAATAGTCATGGTGACCCCAAAATTTGAACGGTTGTGTACTTGCATGACTCACCCCGGTACGACTGCCGTCTCTCTGGAGAGGAGTAGGTCAACTCCACAGAGACAATGATGATGCGCTCCAGTCTACAGAGGCAGTGTCTGTTCTGGGTGAACCATGCAAGACTTAAGGCCCCGTTACACGCTGCGTTGTGGCAGCGATCCGACCAACGATGTGGATCACTGACACATCGCGAACCGATTGCTGGTGAGCTGTCACACAGGCAGACTCAGAGATCAGGACTAGCGAGAAACTGGTAACCATGGTAAACAGCGGGTAACTAAGCTGAGCGTGGCGCTTAGTTACCCGATGTTTACCCTGGTTACCTGCTTCCAGCGCTTGCTGTGCAGCGATGGGAGCTCGTTAATCGTTTGTCTCCCTCGGTCACACGTGCCGATGCTAGCCGCCCAGCGGGAAACCAACGATAAATTTATGGTCCTGGCCATGAATCTACAGATACCAGCAGAAAACTAAAGACACAGTATTTATGCAACATGTGAACACCGCCTTACAGACAACAGTACAGCGTCATATAGTGAAGCTCTATAAAGATGAGAAAGTTCTGGCTGCCCCAATTACATGAATGAACGGTCCTGCTGAATGTCCGCTACTTGCAAATGGGTGTGGCTTGAATCTGGCTAGGGGCATGGCCAAGATGTGCTGCAGCGCCCCACTTTCTGTTCTACGAACGTTGGCAGGCATGGTGGTTGTATTCGTTAAACTTATATAAAAATATATCTAGAAAAACAAAAAAGTTATCTTTGGCAGAAGGAAACAGATTTAATAGACCCTTTAAAGATTCTTAGCCGATTTCCAGCGCCACCATTGCCCTTGAAGTCTAAGGATGGCGCGTTAGGCCACAGAGGGCGTAAATATATGTTGGTAGGTGTGGATGCCATACAGTGACATATGGGCAGTCTGTAATACACCATATGCATTACATTTGGACAGTTCTTACTACATTGGCACATTTTAGTATAGCGCCCTTTTCATCGAGGCCATAGTTTGAAATGCTGATCTACAGAAATGCCCCCCTTTGTGCCCACTACTACCTCCAAACCAGAGCTATTGGGCTGGATAGGGCTCCTATATTGTTCTTGCACAAGGGTCTGTATCTGCTCCTGCATGGTAGCCACCAATCACTGAGAAAAATCATTAGGTCCCCGTCACAAAACAATTTAGTCCGCTTTGAAGAGGATGGGAAATGAAATGCCCCTGGCTAGCCCTGTGTTGTGACAGTTGTCCCCTGGCATCAGTAACAGGAGTAGGACCAGCTGTTGTGAAGTTATCACATGCTGATCTGACGTGACTCCACCATACCCCGAGAATCCCACCTATAATGGAGCCCACGACCCCTGCAGAGCTGTACACATACCGCCCCACCACGCCAATAACAGGAAAACTGACACCACATGGAGCAACATCTAACAAGGGACCACTGCAGAGAGACGCACAGACAAGGTAGACAAACAGGAATTCCCACAGTGTGACAGGAAACATCAATGGGCACACACAAGGAGGACGTAGACGGGCGTGAAACAAATGAACAATACACAGTATTAATTAGTATTAAGTCTGTACACCCAGACATATTCTAAATGTGTCATATGCCATGTCCAGCCAGCAAAGTAACCCAGACTCAGGCAGAATGCCAATCTAGATGCCATGCGCCAGTAGGGAGAGCAATGCCAACTGGCACTGGAGTCACAATAACCCTTGCATGCAAGAAAAAGGCAAGCAAAGCATTTTCACCCACTCCAATGACTGTGTATTCCTGGGGAGGGCAGCATGCCTGGCACAATACAGGAGGCCCTCTGCCAGTATAGTGAGAGCATGGCCTATGCCAGCATCACAGTTAACTGTGTCTGTGCCAATACTCCAGAGGGAGGGAGGTGGGGGGGGGTCTGCCAGCACAATACTGCTATGCCAGTGCCCTGATCGTTCATTCATTAGTTATAGTCAATGGGTGGCACAGATTTAGTACGGCCTCTTATTGTTTAAATGGGTTTCCTCACACCCCCCCAAACCATGTGGGCTCCTAGCGGCCTGACATGTGCCAGAGATAAGGAAGCCAGGCTGATCACTGGGCACAGGGGGTGAGAGATAGCGGAGATCTGGAGTGTATACACCTACTCCTGCCATCTTACAGCACAGGGATGATCCAGGGAAGTCAGCCCAACTCCAATGACAAGAGCAGCCGGATGGGTATGGAGCATGCCATGCACAGGGCACAATGCACACACAGGAGAAGATGCACTCACATTGCCTCCACAGCTCTTGTAACAAAGCCAGGATGATGGAATCAGTGAGTGGGAGACGGGGGGGAAGGAGGGGCTCCGCTCTTCTGGGGTCTCTGGCAGATGGGCACAAAGGCTTCCAGGTGCCAGATCGGAGGCTGCTGCTGCTGGCCAGACGGGAGAATACGGACAAGGGGTTCCGCCCTATTCATTCATAGGACATTGTGCTGATGAAGCCCCGGCAGACTCCAGCCACACACAGCGATCAGGCCGCAGGGCAGAGGCGGGCGTCAGCTGGGCACCGCTCCGGGGAGGGCTCTGGAGACCGCCAGGTGACAGACACAAGGGACACACACGGACACTCACCCTCCTGCCTGCTCCCTCTGTAGCGTCTCCCCCTTTAAGAGGAGGGACTGCTTTTAGGTTAAAGCCCAGCTCTAGGACCCCGCCCAGGAATGACGTCATGACACATCAGGGGCGCGGCTTTGCTTTACTCGCGATGACGTAGCCGGTTAAAAGGCCGGCGCGAGGCAGCGGAGTTTGTCTGTGTTTCTTAAAGAGACAGATACAGATATAAGAGCGACTGATGACATGTCAGCAGAACAGCGGAGGGGCTGATAACAGGGAGCAGAGGACGCAGAGCGCACGCTACCTGCCGCCCGGTGCTGATCACTGACGCCGAGCTGTCACCGTCTCCTAGGTGACGGACCCTTCCCATAACTGTTCTCAGAGGGAGGAGGGGCTGAGCAGACCCACCTGTCACTCAAGGGGACCGGAGAGCAGAGCCGCAGACTGCTCAATAATGGGGGCTGGAGGGGCACACGGCCAGGCTCACTGCTTTAGGCTGTGTGCCCACTGTGCGTTTTCTTACTCATTAGACTATGTGCCCACAGTGCGCTCTGGTGATTTCTTCCCCTGTGCATCTGCAGGAGCTGTGTGTATCGTCCTTCCAGGACCTGCACCATGTGACTGGTCATGTGACACAGGCTGTCACATGGTGTGCAGGCTCTGGAGGGACGATACACACAGGTCCTGAAGATGCACAGGGGAAGAAATCACCAGAGCGCACTGTGAGCTCGCCAGGGAGGGTAAGAAAGTGTGTGTGTGCCTGCCTCTGTGTGTGTGTGTGTGTGTGTGTGTGTGTGTGCCTGCCTCTGTGTGTGTGTGTGCCTGCCTCTTGTGTGTGTAGTGTCTGCCTCATGTGGTGGTCGCCTACTGTGGTGCTGTTGTCTGCTCTGTGGTGTGTGTGCTGCTCTGTGTGGTGTCAGTGTGGGCCGCGCCTGTTGTGGTCCCGTGCTGTTGTGTGTGCTGTGCTGCCTCTGTGTGTGTGTGCCTCCATCTGTTGGTGGTGTGGGGGTGGTGCTGCCTCTGTGGTGTGGTGTGTCCTCGTCTGTCTGTTGTGTGCTGTGTGTGTGCCTGCCTTGTGTTGTGCTGCTCTGTGTGTGTGTGCCTGCCCTGGCTTGTGTGTGTTGTGGTGCTGCCTCTGTGTTGTTGTTGTGCTGCCTCTGTTGTGTGTGATGTCTGTGGCCTGCCTGTGTGTTCGTGCCTCTGTGTGCTATGTGTGTGCTGCCTCTGTGTTGGTGTGTGTTGCCTTGGGTCCGCGTCTGGTGCCTGTGTGTGTGTGTGTCTGCCTCTGTGTGTGTGTGCTTGTGTTGTCTGCCTCTGTGTGTGTGTGCCTGCCTCTGTGTGTTGGTGTGTGTGTGTGTGTCTGCCTCTGTGTGTGGTGTCCTGCCTCTGTGTTGTGTTGCTGCTCTTGTGTGTGTGTGCCTGCCTCTGTGTGTGTGTGGTGTGCCTGCCTCTGTGTGTGTGTGTGCCTGCCTCTGTGTGTTGGTCTGCCTCTGTGTGTGTGTGTGCCTGCCTCTGTGTGTGTGTGTGCCTGCCTCTGTGTGTGTGTGTTGCCTGCCTCGTTGTGTGTGTGTGTGCCTGCCTCTGTGGTTGTGTGTGCCTGCCTCTGTGTGTGTGTGTGCCTGCCTCTGTGTGTGTGTGTCTGCCTCTGTGGTGTGTGCCTGCCTCTGTGTGTGTGTGCCTGCCTCTGTTGTGTGTGCTGCTCTGTGTTGTGTGTGCCTGCCTCTGTGTGTGTGTGCCTGCCTCTGTGTGTGTGTGTGCTGCCTCTGTGTGTGTGTGCTGCCTCTGGGTGTCTGCCTCTGTTGTGTGTCTGCCTCTGTGTGTGTGTGTGCCTGCCTCTGTGTGTGTGTGTGTCTGCCTCTGTGTGGTGTGCCTGCTCGTGTGTGTGTCTGCCTCTGTGTGTGTGTGTGTCTGCCTCTGTTGTGTGTGTCTGCCTCTGTGTGTTGGTCTGCCTCGTGTGTGGTGCCTGTGTGTCTGCCTCTGTGTGTGTGTGTTCTGCCTCTGTTGTGTGTGCCTGTGTGTTGTGTCTGCCTCTGTGTGTGTGTGTGTCTGCCTCTGTGTGTGTGTGTCTGCCTCTGTGTGGTGTGTGCTGCCTCTGTGTGTGTGTGTGTCTGCCTCTGTGTGTGTGTGTTGTGTCTGCCTCTGTGTGTGTGTGTGTGTCTGCTCTGTGTGTGGTGTGTCTGCTCTGTGTGTGTGTGTGCTGCCTCTGTGGGTGTCGTGTGTGTGCTGCTCTGTGTGTGTGTTGCCGCTCTGTGTGTGTGTGTCTGCCTCTGTGTGTGTGTGTGCCTGCCTCTGTGTGTGTGTGTGCTGCCTCTGTGTGTGTGTGTGCCTGCCTCTGTTGTGTGTCTGCCTCTGTGTGTGTCTGCCTCTGTGTGTGTGTTGCCTGCCTCTGTGTGTGTGTGTGCTGCCTCTGTGTGTGTTGTGTGGGTGTCTGCCTCTGTGTTGTGTGTCTGCCTGTGTTGTGCGTCTGCTTGTGTGTGTGCTTGCCTCTGTGTGTGTTGCTCGTGTGTGTCTGCTCTGTGTGTGTGTGTCTGCCTCTGTGTGTGTGTGCCTGCCTCTGTGTGTGTGTGCTGCTTGTGTGTGTGTGTCGTCTGCCTCTGTGTGTGTGGTCTGCCTCTGGTTGGTGTGGTGTGGTTCCTGCCTCTGGTGGTGTGTGTGCCTCTGTGTGTGTGTGTGCTGCCTGTGTGTGTGTGTGCTGCCTGTGTTGTGTTGTCTGCCTCTGTGTGGGTGTGTGTGCTGCCTCTTTGGGTTGTGTGTGCTGCCTCTGTGTGTGTGTCTGCCTCTGTGTGTGTGTGTCTCCTCTGTGTGTGTCTGCCTCTGGTGTGTTGCCTGTGTGTCTGCCTCTGTGTGTGTGTGTCTGCCTTGTGTGTGTGTGTCTGCCTCTGTGTGTGTGTCTCTGCCTCTGTGTGTGTGGTGCCTGCCTCTGTGTGTGTGTGTGCTGCCTCTGTGTGTGTGTGCGTCTGCCTCTGTGTGTGTGTGCGTCTGCCTCTGTGTGTGTGTGTCTGCCTCTGTGTGTGCGTACGCCTACCTCTGTGTGTGTGTTCCTGCCTCTGTGTGTGTGTGTGTGTGCCTGCCTCTGTGTGTGTGTGTGTGCCTGCCTCTGTGTGTGTCTGCCTCTGTGTGTGTGTGTGTGTGTCTGCCTCTGTGTGTGTGTCGTCTGCCTCTGTGTGTGTGCGTCTGCCTCTGTGTGTGTGTGCGTCTGCCTCTGTGTGTGTGTGCGTCTGCCTCTGTGTGTGTGTGCGCCTGCCTCTGTGTGTGTGTGTGCCTGCCTCTGTGTGTGTGTGCCTGCCTCTGTGTGTGTATGCCTGCCTCTGTGTGTGTGTGCCTGCCTCTGTGTGTGTGTGCCTGCCTCTGTGTGTGTGTTTGTGCCTGCCTCTGTGTGTGTATGCGTGTCTGCCTCTGTGTGTGTCTGCCTCTGTGTGTGTCTGCCTCTGTGTGTGTCTGCCTCTGTGTGTGTCTGCCTCTGTGTGTGTGTCTGCCTCTGTGTGTGTGTCTGCCTCTGTGTGTGTGTCTGCCTCTGTGTGTGTGTCTGCCTCTGTGTGTGTGTCTGCCTCTGTGTGTGTGCGTCTGCCTCTGTGTGTGTGTCTGCCTCTGTGTGTGTGCGTCTGCCTCTGTGTGTGTGCGTCTGCCTCTGTGTGCGTGCGTCTGCCTCTGTGTGCGTGCGTCTGCCTCTGTGTGCGTGCGCCTGCCTCTGTGTGTGCGTGCGCCTGCCTCTGTGTGTGCGTGCGCCTGCCTCTGTGTGTGCGTGCGCCTGCCTCTGTGTGTGCGTGCGCTGCCTCTGTGCGTGCGTGCGCCTGCCTCTGTGTGTGCGTGCGCCTGTCTGTGCGTGCGTGCGTGCACCTGCTTCTGTGCGTGCGTGCGTCTGCCTCTGTGCGTGCGCGCGCCTGCCTGTGTGTGTGTGCGCGCGCCTGCCTGTGTGTGCGTGCGCCTGCTTCTGTGTGTGCGCGCGCCTGCCTCTGTGTGTGCGCGCGCCTGCCTCTGTGTGTGCGCGCGCCTGCCTCTGTGTGTGCGCGCGCCTGCCTCTGTGTGTGCGCTCGCCTGCCTCTGTGTGTGCGCTCGCCTGCCTCTGTGTGTGCGCGCGCCTGCCTCTGTGTGTGCGTGCGCCTGCCTCTGTGTGCCTGTGTGTGCGTGCGTCTGCCTCTCTGTATGTGTGTCTGCCTCTGTGTGTATGTCTCATGTCTTTACACAGCTGCGTTTGTGTAACTGACCATCGCAGAATAACCACGGCACAAAAAAATACATCCAGTAGGCTAGGGTCAGACTACCGTTTTTAGCGGATGTCACTAACATCCGCTAAAAACTTAGGCCAGGGTCACACATACCATCCGTTTTTGGCTTAAATCCATTTTTGGGATCATTTTGGGTATTTTGTGTTTCAAAATCCAAAAACGCATATGGTAGCATTGTTTTTGGGTGCAGTAAAAAAACGCATGCGTTTTATTTTTTTTAACATGGGGCCCTATGGGAGACGCATGCGTTTTTGGTGACAAGATGACTAAGTCCAAAAATGTCCCAAAAACATCCTGGACCTCAGGGGACACTATTGGCTCCCTTAGAAAAACAAATCCGTTTTTCTAAGGGCTTAAAAAAGCACAGGAGCATGTGTGACCCTGGCCTTAGTCATTTTTTCATCAGTGCATCAGTGGCATCTGCTAAAAATGGTAGTCTGACCCTAGCCGTAGGCGCACAGCCTTAGCCAGGGTCACACATGCTCCTGCACTTTAAGCTCTTAGAAAACTGGATCTGTTTTTCTAAGGGTGCCAATAGTGTCCCCTGAGGTCCTGGACGTTTTTGGGAAAATTTTGGACTTAGTAATTTTTTTCACCAAAAATGCATATGCGTTAACGCATGGGTGCCTATATGTAATATGTGTTAATGCATGCGTCTCCCATAGGGCCCCATGTTTTAAAAAAAAAAAGGCATGCATTATTGTACAGCACCCACAAAATGCTGTCTTTGGGCTGCTGCATAAAAACACATGCATTTTTTGAAAAACGCACAGACATATGCGTTTTTGGACTTTGAAAAAAAATGTCCAAAATGTTTCCAGAAATGGATTTAAGCCAAAAACGGATGGTATGTGTGACCCTGGCCATAGGGTTTCTTTTCTTTTAACAATTACACCAAGAAGGATGGTAAGAAAAAAATCTGGTGGCATTTTGTGTATTAGCGCCATGCTTTCTGGCTCCCTACACTTAGCGCCATGCTTTCTGGCTCCCTACACTCAGCGCCATGCTTTCTGGCTCCCTACACTCAGCGCCATGCTTTCTGGCTCCTTACACTCAGCGCCATGCTTTCTGGCTCCCTACACTCAGCGCCATGCTTTCTGGCTCCCTACACTCAGCGCCATGCTTTCTGGCTCCCTACACTCAGCGCCATGCTTTCTGGCTCCCTACACTCAGCGCCATGCTTTCTGGCTCCCTACACTCAGCGCCATGCTTTCTGGCTCCCTACACTCAGCGCCATGCTTTCTGGCTCCCTACACTCAGCGCCATGCTTTCTGGCTCCCTACACTCAGCGCCATGCTTTCTGGCTCCCTACACTCAGCGCCATGCTTTCTGGCTCCCTACACTCGGCGCCATGCTTTCTGGCTCCCTACACTAGGCGCCATGCTTTTTGGCTCCCTACACTCAGCGCCATGCTTTTTGGCTCCCTACACTCAGCGCCATGCTTTCTGGCTCCCTACACTCAGCGCCATGCTTTCTGGCTCCCTACACTCAGCGCCATGCTTTCTGGCTCCCTACACTCAGCGCCATGCTTTCTGGCTCCCTACACTCAGCGCCATGCTTTCTGGCTCCCTACACCCAGTGCCATGCTTTCTGGCTCCCTACACTCAGCCCCATGCTTTCTGGCTCCTTACACTCTCGGTTTACTTTCTCACATCCATCCATCGCTGTGACCACTGCATCCAGTCCTGACTGACATTATTGAGTAATTGGCTGCAGTGGTTACATGCCCAGATGGCACAGGACCAAGGTTGGCGGGGAGCACCACAACTGTAGCTGTAAGACATCAATTAGGAGAGTATTTTATTTTTTAACCAACTTTTCTGCTGTTTGCCCAACTTGTACAAATCCCCAAAACCCTTTTAACGCTCGCCATTGCAGGCACTTTTGGCCTTTTTGATGCTATGATTGACATTTTTTTAAATGTTTTCTAAGAGCCATACATTGATTTTTCCATTAACACGGCAATGTGTTGTCCCAACCAGCATGCCAGAATAGGTGTACTAAGATGGCAGACCTGGGGGCACTGCTAGGGCATTGGCTGCCATCACAACACATGGGCACCCAATGATCACATGGCAATGAGAGACTAAGGGAGGCCCTTTAATTTATAGCTACAGCGATCTGACAGGTAGACAGGGGCGTAACTACCGGCATAGCAGACGTAGCAGTCGCTTTGGGGCCCGGGCCGCCGGCCCTTGTGGGGGGCCCGGACCCAGCGCCGCTACGCTGCTATCCGGTCAGCTACAGGCCCCCCCAGTAGGTATATACAGGCCCCCCACTCCTCTGCTGCACACGTCACCTGTAAAGGAATACATCATACTTACTTATCCCTGCCGGCTGCTGCCGCCGCTCTGCACCGCGCTCCGTCTTCATCCAGCTTCTTCCTGGTTGTGACGTCATTGCCTGCACCCGGCGGTCACAACCAGGAAGAAGCTGGATGAAGACGGAGCGCGGTGCAGAGCGGCGACAGCGGCAGCCGGCAGAGATAAGTAAGTATGATGTACAGGGGCGTAACTAGAACTGGCAGGGCCCCATAGCAAACTTTTGAATGGGGCCCCCTCCAAGACACGCCCCCAATGACACGCCCCCTTCAAGACACACCCCCTTACCGAATCAGTGTTAACAGGCTGACGCCACCCAGTTTACCGTATATACTCGTGTATAAGCCGACCCCCCTACTTTTGCCCCCAAAACCTGGGAAAACCTATTGACTCGTGTATAAGCCGAGGGTGGACCCCAGCATAGGTATACAGCCCCCAGCAAAGTGGTATACAGCAGCCTCTCCAGTGGTAGTATACAGCAGCCTCCCCAGTGGTATATACAGGCCCCAGCAGTATATACAGTAGCCCCAGTGGTATACAGCAGCCTCCCCAGTGGTATATACAGGCCCCAGCAGTATATACAGTAGCCCCAGTGGTATACAGTAGCCTCCCCAGTGGTATATACAGCAGCCCCAGTGGTATACAGCAACCTCCCCAGTGGTATATACAGGCCCCAGCAGTATATACAGCAGCCCCAGTGGTATACAGCAGCCTCCCCAGTGGTATATACAGGCCCCAGCAGTATATACAGTAGCCCCAGTGGTATACAGCAGCCTCCCCAGTGGTATATACAGCAGCCCCAGTGGTATACAGCAACCTCCCCAGTGGTATATACAGCAGCCCCAGTGGTATACAGCAACCTCCCCAGTGGTATATACAGGCCCCAGCAGTATATACAGCAGCCCCAGTGGTATACAGCAGCCTCCCCAGTGGTATATACAGCAGCCCCAGTGGTATACAGCAACCTCCCCAGTGGGTATATACAGGGCCCCAGTGAGTATATACAGGCCCCCAGTGGGTATATACAGGCCCCCAGTGGGTATATACAGGCCCCCAGTGGGTATATACAGGCCCCCAGTGGGAATATACAGGCCCCCAGTGGGTATATACAGTCAGGGCCCCAGTGGGTATATACAGGGCCCCAGTGGGTATATACAGGGCCCCAGTGAGTATATACAGGCCCCCAGTGGGTATATACAGGCCCCCAGTGGGTATATACAGGCCCCAGTGGGTATATACAGCCCCCAGTGGGAATATACAAGCCCCCAGTGGGAATATACAGGCCCCCAGTGGGAATATACAGGCCCCCAGTGTGTATATACAGGCCCCAGTAGGTATATACAGGCCCCCAGTAGGTATATACAGGCCCCCAGTGGGAATATACAGGCCCCCAGTGTGTATATACAGGCCCCAGTGGGAATATACAGGCCCCAGTAGGTATATACAGGCCCCCAGTGTGTATATACAGGCCCCCAGTGTGTATATACAGGCCCCCAGTGTGTATATACAGGCCCCCCCCCCACTCCTCCTCTGCTGCACACGTCACCTGTAAAGGAATACATCATACTTACTTATCTCTGCCGGCTGCCGCTGTCGCCGCTCTGCACCGCGCTCCGTCTTCATCCAGCTTCTTCCTGGTTGTGACCGCCGGGTGCAGGCAATGACGTCACAACCAGGAAGAAGCTGGATGAAGACGGAGCGCGGTGCAGAGCGGCGGCAGCAGCCGGCAGGGATAAGTAAGTATGATGTATTCCGGGCCCCAAAGCGACTGCTACGTCTGCTATGCCGGTAGTTACGCCCCTGATGATGTATTCCTTTACAGGTGACGTGTGCAGCAGAGGAGGAGTGGGGGGGGGGGCCTGTATATACACACTGGGGGCCTGTATATACACACTGGGGGCCTGTATATACACACTGGGGGCCTGTATATACACACTGGGGGCCTGTATATACCTACTGGGGCCTGTATATACCTACTGGGGCCTGTATATACCTACTGGGGCCTGTATATTCCCACTGGGGGCCTGTATATTCCCACTGGGGGCCTGTATATACCTACTGGGGCCTGTATATACCTACTGGACCTGTATATACACACTGGGGGCCTGTATATTCCCACTGGGGGCCTGTATATTCCCACTGGGGGCTTGTATATTCCCACTGGGGGCTGTATATACCCACTGGGGCCTGTATATACCCACTGCGGGCCTGTATATACCCACTGGGGGCCTGTATATACTCACTGGGGCCCTGTATATACCCACTGGGGCCCTGTATATACCCACTGGGGCCCTGACTGTATATACCCACTGGGGGCCTGTATATACCCACTGGGGGCCTGTATATACCCACTGGGGGCCTGTATATACTCACTGGGGCCCTGTATATACCCACTGGGGAGGCTGCTGTATACCACTGGGGCTGCTGTATATACCACTGGGGAGGTTGCTGTATACCACTGGGGCTGCTGTATATACCACTGGGGAGGCTGCTGTATACCACTGGGGCTGCTGTATATACCACTGGGGAGGCTGCTGTATACCACTGGGGCTGCTGTATATACTGCTGGGGCCTGTATATACCACTGGGGAGGTTGCTGTATACCACTGGGGCTGCTGTATATACCACTGGGGAGGTTGCTGTATACCACTGGGGCTGCTGTATATACCACTGGGGAGGCTGCTGTATACCACTGGGGCTGCTGTATATACCACTGGGGAGGCTGCTGTATACCACTGGGGCTACTGTATATACTGCTGGGGCCTGTATATACCACTGGGGAGGCTGCTGTATACCACTGGGGCTGCTGTATATACTGCTGGGGCCTGTATATACCACTGGGAAGGTTGCTGTATACCACTGGGGCTGCTGTATATACCACTGGGGAGGCTACTGTATACCACTGGGGCTACTGTATATACTGCTGGGGCCTGTATATACCACTGGGGAGGCTGCTGTATACCACTGGGCTACTGTATATACTGCTGGGGCCTGTATATACCACTGGGGAGGCTGCTGTATACTACCACTGGAGAGGCTGCTGTATACCACTTTGCTGGGGGCTGTATACCTATGCTGGGGTCCACCCTCGGCTTATACACGAGTCAATAGGTTTTCCCAGGTTTTGGGGGCAAAAGTAGGGGGGTTGGCTTATACACGAGTATATACGGTAAACTGGGTGGCGTCAGCCTGTTAACACTGATTCGGTAAGGGGGTGTGTCTTGAAGGGGGCGTGTCATTGGGGGCGTGTCTTGGAGGGGGCCCCGTTCAAAAGTTTGCTATGGGGCCCTGCCAGTTCTAGTTACGCCCCTGCAGGTAGAATAACATAGTTTATAAAACAGAAAGCTGACAGATCCATTACACATTAGCGGGATCCATTATGCTCCACCACAAAAAGATATGTCATATCCATCATAGATCATGTAGAAATAAAACTCACAATATAAGTTAGAGAGTACTCATTACTTCCTGTTGCTTCTATGTCACCAACATATTCTACGGCACAGCAGGTAGAATGATGAAAGCTCTCTATATTATGGGTCTCTGCTAAGGGAAGTTCTATAGAAAGACAACCTACGAGAATGTTTTGCATTAAATCTTTTAGGAAAGTCTTTTCTATCCTGACCTTTGCCTATAACATTAGGTCAAAAGTCCATTGACCGCTACGGAAAACAAATGTCTGTGACCATTGATGCCTTCTGCCTTACATCCCATTCACCTCCTATTACTGTCTCATCTCCTTGAATTAAAGCCCACCTTAAATGTTTGGTTATAGAGGTCAATGGCTCCTGTACAGCAGCATTTTTTTGATGTATGCTAGTATGTAAAATAAAATTAGTAATTACTTGCATAGCAAAAAATACATAAACTAAAAGGGGTTTCCATGCTTAGGATTAAGTTTCCCTGTAACACTGCACAAAACACACAATTTGTGCTGTCAGGATTCTCCGGGGCTGGGAGCTGGCGGTCATGTGACTGTAAGTATACGATTTGCATGCATAATAGTAATAATATTTATTCATTTATATAGCGCTATTAATACCATAGCACTTTACATACATCAGTAATGCTGTCCCTCTTGGAGCTCACAATCTAAACATCCTATGAGTATGTCTTTGTGTGACGCCCCACTAAAAGTGCGTCACAAAAGGGTACTGCACCCCTGACTGAAGGTGCCGTACACTTTGTTTTGGTAATCTATATACATAATCACCAGTTTTGCGCTTCCGGCCACTGTGCCGATATCACGCGCTGTGAGCGATGGCGCGAATGCGCCATCGCGAGCTGCTGGCACTGGTCGGAAGCGCAAAAAAACTGCCGCCGGACACCACAAACCCCCACACGCCAACCACTGCCCGCTCCACGCACCGCCCGCCGCTCACCCCCAACATCCTCCCGCTCCCCCACTCACCCCCGACATTCCATGCCAGCGGGGGGTGGAGCTAACAATGGCCGTCATAATGGGTGTGACCGAGGACACTCCCACCACATAAGGCCAGTGGCTCTCACTCACGCCCATTATCACGCCCCTATGTAAACTCCGCCTCCCTCACCCATTCATTTTTCCTCCTTCATGCTGCAAGGAGAAAAATGCTGCCCTGAGCTGGACCATGCACCCTACTGCTAATCACCCCCTACTGAACTTCTCATGCCCTTCATTACCCCCCCACTCTACCACACTGCCCCTCCTTACCCCTCCCACTCAACCACACTGCCTCTACTTACCCCCACACTGCCCCTGCTCTCCCCTCTTAACCCCCTATGCCCTCACTCCCCACACTGTCCCTGCTTACCCCCCTACTCACCCACACTGCCCCTGCTTATCCCCCCCCACTCACCCACACTGCACCTGCTTACCCCCACACTGCCCCTCCTCACCCCTCTTACCCCCCGTATGCCCTTACTTCCCACATTGCCCCTGCTTACCCCCCTACTCACCCACACTGCCCCCACTTACCCACTGCCGCTGCTTAGCCCCCCATCAGCCACTGCCCCTGCTAAGCCCTCCCACTCACCCACACTGCCCCTGCTTACCCCCCAATCACCCACACTGCCCCGATTACCCCCCAATCACCCACACTGCCCCTACTCACCCCTCTTACCCCCATATTCCCTCACTCACTCCCCACACTGCCCCTGCTTACCCCTACTCACCCACACTGCCCCCACTCACCCACACTGCCCCTGCATAGCCCCTCCTTCACCCACACCGCCCCTGCTTACCCCCCACTCACCCACACTGCCCCCTGCTCACCCCTCTTACCCCCCGTATGCCCTCACTCCCCACACTGCCCCTGCTTACCCCCTACTCACCCACACTGCCCACACTCACCCACACTGCCCCTGCATAGCCCACCCCACTCACCCACACTGCCCCTGCTTACCCCCCTACTCACCCACACTGCCCCCACTCACCCACACTGCCCCTCCTTACCCCCCACTCACCTGCACTGCCCCAGCTCACCCCTCTTACCCCCCCACATGCCCTCACTACCCACACTGCCCTAGCTCATGCCCCCACTCTGTCCCTGCTTACCTGTCACGGGTGGCGCGGGTGACAGGGTGGAGGTCACGCGCAGACGATCTCAGCGTTTGGCCCACCAGCCATAATGGTGGAGGATGGTCCGTCTCTTTCAGGGGCATTTACCTTCTGTGTAGATGAAGAGAAGGTGTGATGAGATCTCTCTATTTTGGGGAGACGGCTGTGGAGGTCTTGTGCTCGGTCTGGTTGTATCCACCTGTATGGTAGGTCTCTAGGACCCAGCAGATTCCTTATACCTTTATAAGGAGGTTCATTACCCTTCCTCAGTGCAGGTGATATTTCCTTGTGGACTCTTTATCCTTGCTCCAGCAGAAGCTGAGGTTGTGAGCTCGCTGTGGTCTGCTGAAAGATAAGTGTTTCTTTTCCCCAAATGTCTGTCTTCCCTGGTGTTTGTCTTTAGTTGATAGTGGAGGGGTCTAGTGCACCTCTCCATCTGATCCTTAGCTCAGATAGCGCTAGGATCAGAGAGGGACGAGGTTCGTGGTCGGCGACAGTTGAGGAGACTGTACAGGGACGTTAGGGCAGACAGGGTCAGCCCTAGTAAGTCTAGGGGTCACCGTCTCCTTCTTGTGCCCTTAGCAGTAGGGACCCCTTATTCCCCCCCCCCGTCGTTATCCTACGCTGGGTGTCTTCCCCACTCCCAGCGTGACATTACCCCTCTCACCTCCCCCACATGCCCCCATCACCCACACTGCCCTGCTCACCCCCACTCACCCACACTGCCCTGCTTACCCCCACTCACCACACTGCCCTGCTTAACGCCTCCCCACTCACCCGCACTGCCCCGCTCACCCCTCTTACCCCCCCAATGCCCTCACTTCCTACACTGCCCCTGCTCATGCCCCACTCTGTCCGCTTACCCCTGTCACCTCCCACATGCCCCACTCACCACACTGCCTGCTTACCCCCCACCACTCAAACACCCCTGCCCCTGCTTACCCCCACACTGCGCCTGCTCACCCCTCCTTACCCCCATATGCCCTCACTCCCCACACTGCCCTGCTTACCCCCCCACTCACCACACTGCCCCACTCACCCACACTGCCCCTGCTCACCCCTCTTACACCCCCATATACCCTCACTCACTCCCCACACTGCCCCTGCTTACCCCCTACTCACCCACACTGCCCCCACTCACCCATACTGCCCCTGCATAGGCCACCCCAACTCACCACCAATGCCCCTGCTTACCCCCTACTCACCCACACTGCCCCTGCTTACCCCCTACTACCCACATGCCCCCACTCACCCACACTGCTCCTGCTTACCCCCACCACTCCACCGTACTGCCCCTGCTCCCCCCTACTTACCCCCCACACTGCCCCACTCCTCACACTGCCCTGCTGATGCCCCCAACCTCTGCCACACACTCACCTCACTCAGCACCCACTCCACTCACCCCACCCGCTCAGCACACACACCTGCTCAGCACACACTCACCCCCCTTCACTGCACACGCACCTTCACTCCACTCAGCCCGCACTCACCACACTCAGCCTGCAGCCGGCTCACCACACTCACCTCACTCACCCTGCGCCAGACTGAGCAAGGAACTGCGCCAGTTCCTCATGCCACCATCCTCTGCCGCCACATTACACAAAGCACAGAGGATGGGGCAGAGACCAACGGGCAAAAATCACCACGCAGGGGACAGACAGCACAGGGTAAAGTGACAGCTGCTGCCCCCAGTGCCAAACAGCCCGCCCCCATCTCGATGTCACCGCACTCCCGATGCAATAGCATCAGGCCTTTTTACTAGTGGGTAGAATAAGCCTCAAGCTCCAGCACCACATGCAAACATCTAGTGTTAGAGGACCAATTAGACGCCCGTAACTAGTGTAACTGGTCCTGGTGGGAGGAGAGACTAGGTAATAAAGCAGTGGGGAAAGCAGCGAGGAGTTAGATTGAAGAAAGAGTTAGTCAAGTTCAGAAGGAGTGCAGTCAAGTTGAAGGAGTCGGAAGGGAGCTGCAGAAGATCAGTGCAGCAGATGAAGCAGAGTTGGAGAGCTACAGAAAGAGAGAGAAGCTAACGGGGAGGGCACCTCAACCTGGTGACCCAGAAGAGAAAGGGGTCAAGAATAGAATGGGTAACTGAATGCCCTAGCCCAGTCTAAACCCGGAGTATCGGCTCCGAAGTGGTCCAGCCAGCTATATCCCTGAACCACAAACCTGGAGTGGTCGATGACTTTATAGGAGCACGACCCAACCGCTCTACAACGAGCATGGTCCTCACCAGAAGCGCTAAACAGAGTTGGGGGTCTCCTTGGAGAGATAAGGGGATCTCCTATACCTTGACGGGCCTGGCCTAACAAGCAGGATCCGTGCAGGGCAGCAGAGCAAGGGACAGTGAGCGTGATAGAGAAGGAACATCAGTGGAGCCTCAGAGGGACACTGCTCATTGCCAGAACCACCCGGTCCACTACCCTGCAAAGAGAACTGCATTACCCTGTAACCCTGCAGAATACCAGAGTAAAGTACCCGTTCAGAGTGAGCAACGTGTCAGTGATTTCTTCCTTGAACTGTGATTTATCTGCCTTACTCCACAGTGACTGTGCTGCCGTACTCCACCATCCATTACTACTTCCAACACCCCGGGAACCCTGCTCCTCCTGCAGGGAGCTACTCCATCTTGCTGCCGCCCATTACCCCGGAGGTTCCCGCAGCGCTGGTGCCATCACCGGGACCTACCGGTGGTGTCACGAACTTATTTTATTTATTTTTTTCTTTTATTTGTCCCTTTTTCATTGACCACTAGGCCCACAACCTCAGGCACTGCCACCCATAACCTCCAGACCGCGCCTGAGATCTGAGTAACCTGGCCTGGGTGAGTCATTTGCAATGTGGGAGGAAACCAAAGTGTCTGAAGGAAACCCACACAAACACGGGGTGAACATACAAGCTCCTTGCAGATGTTGTCCTTGGTGGGAATTGAACCCAGGACCTCAGTGCTGCAAAGGCTGAAGTGCTAATGACGAGCATAGGGAGAGGGGTACTTGGACACCGGGATGAATTTGTTGGCGGTGACAGGGAATCACGGGTTGTCACGTTCCCAGTTCCATGCCCTGGCTGTCATTTGTTTGGTTGGGGAAATATTTACAAATGTACGTGATGCTGCCTGTGGATCCCGGGTATCGGCGCTACAGGCCGGCCGCTGAGGTGATGATAGGTGCAGCTCAGTGTGGTACAGCTCCCCACAGGTGGAGCTTTACCTCAGGGCAGCGGTGATGGAGGATGAGGTGATGAGGGGAGTAGTTGTTCTTACCCCTCTGCGGATGCTGAGGCCCTCCGGTCTCCGGCGGGAAGGAAGACAGACACCGACTCAACTTCAACTCCACTTTACTGGTACCGGCAGATGTTATAGAGAACACGGTACAGTCTGGTTTAACGGGTACTAGTTGTCGGTTCAGGGTACCCCTATGGAGTCTCTAGATGTTCCTTCCTTATTATCTTTCGGGGTCTCAATTCTACCTTCCTCTCTGTCTTTCACCACCTTTGCAGAGCTCTCTCGCTAGTCCCCTGATCTAGTACGGTGAGGCACGGGTTATCCTTGACCGGTACGGACTGGAGCAGCAGGAACGCCCTACCTCTCCCGCCACCGGAATCCGGACTGCTACCCTCATAGTCTTGGGCCAATTATGGGCCTGAGGAGTGACGTACTGTCTTGTGGCGCCTATGGCTACCCGGTTTTAGAGGGCCCGCGGCTTGTCGGTTTGCGGTCAAGGGTGAACCGCTGACCGCCTCGGCATCCGTTTCGCCGGTTTTACCCCAGACGTTACCAGCCGGCTCCAACCGGTGCTGGTCCATCCCCTTCCGTCACTCACCTGAAGATGGGTGATCCCTCCTGTCAGAGGGCTATCAGGCCAGTCCTGACTGACTGCCTTCCCAGCACTGTCTCTGACACTGACTAACTGAAAATCCTCTCACTTCCTGGTTTTACTACTCCAACCTAGGCTCCACCCCCTTGGGACCTACTGTATAACAGTCCCCCTATACTAAGGTGACCTAGTGTTGGGTGCTGACTTAGACTCCATAGGTTAAACCCAAACACACAGCTACAGAGGCACTACATATACTTGCAAGGTGTAATACCTCCCTGTGGCGCCTAGCCATAGGGGCGCCACACTAACCACTTGAGCCACCGTGTCGCCATGCATGCATCTGGCCACATTCAGACTAGACATGTCTGGCTCCACTCAAGTCACTTTCTTATACAAACTAAATAAAGATGAAACCTAGTAATAACATTGTAATACAACAAAAGTACTCACGAAAAAGTACGCCTTATAAATACTAAGGGATATTGTGTAGTAAGACCATTGACAGGACTGAAGCCATCCTTTCAGCGCAAACTATCCATCAACATTTGAAGGAAATGAAACACTATGGCAGGAGACTCAAGAGGACCCCACTGCTGACCCAGAGACATACAAAAGCTAGATTGCAGTTTGCCAAAATGTACATGAGTAAGTCAAAATCCTTCTGGGGACGTGTCTTGTGGTCAGATGAGGCCAAGACACAGCTTTTTGGAAAGGCACATCATTCTCAATCTACTAAACTACTAGTGCATGCCCTCATCATCTCCCATCTCGACTACTGCAACCTCCTTCTCTGTGGCCTTTCTTCTAACACCCTCGCACCTGTCCAATCTGTCCTTAACTCTGCTGCCCGACTAATCCACCTCTCCCCTCTGCAAATCCCTCTATTTGGCTCCCAATTCCCCTGCGTATCCAATTCAAACTACTAACATTGACTTACAAAGCCATCTACAATCTGTCTCCGCCATACAGTGTTGGTCAAAAGTATTGACACCCCTGCAATTCTGTCAGATAATACTCAGTTTCTTCCTGAAAATGATTGCAATCACAAATTCTTTGGCATCTTCATTTAATTTGTCTTCAATGAATAAACACAAAAAGAATTGTCCTAAAGCCAAATTGGATATAGTTCCACACCAAACATAAAAAAGGGGGTGGACAAAAGTATTGGCACTGGTAGAAAAATCATGTGATGCTTCTCTAATTTGTGTAATTAACAGCACCTGTAACTTACAGTTAGGGCCAGAAATATTTGGACAGTGACACAATTTTCGCGAGTTGGGCTCTGCATGCCACCACATTGGATTTGAAATGAAACCTCTACAACAGAATTCAAGTGCAGATTGTAACGTTTAATTTGAAGGGTTGAACAAAAATATCTGATAGAAAATGTAGGAATTGTACACATTTCTTTACAAACACTCCACATTTTAGGAGGTCAAAAGTAATTGGACAAATAAACATAACCCAAACAAAATATTTTTATTTTCAATATTTTGTTGCGAATCCTTTGGAGGCAATCACTGCCTTAAGTCTGGAACCCATGGACATCACCAAACGCTGGGTTTCCTCCTTCTTAATGCTTTGCCAGGCCTTTACAGCCGCAGCCTTCAGGTCTTGCTTGTTTGTGGGTCTTTCCGTCTTAAGTCTGGATTTCAGCAAGTGAAATGCATGCTCAATTGGGTTAAGATCTGGTGATTGACTTGGCCATTGCAGAATGTTCCACTTTTTTGCACTCATCAACTCCTGGGTAGCTTTGGCTGTATGCTTGGGGTCATTGTCCATCTGTACTATGAAGCGCCGTCCAATCAACTTTGCAGCATTTGGCTGAATCTGGGCTGAAAGTATATCCCGGTACACTTCAGAATTCATCCGGCTACTCTTGTCTGCTGTTATGTCATCAATAAACACAAGTGACCCAGTGCCATTGAAAGCCATGCATGCCCATGCCATCACGTTGCCTCCACCATGTTTTACAGAGGATGTGGTGTGCCTTGGATCATGTTCCCTTTCTTCTCCAAACTTTTTTCTTCCCATCATTCTGGTACAGGTTGATCTTTGTCTCATCTGTCCATAGAATACTTTTCCAGAACTGAGCTGGCTTCTTGAGGTGTTTTTCAGCAAATTTAACTCTGGCCTGTCTATTTTTGGAATTGATGAATGGTTTGCATCTAGATGTGAACCCTTTGTATTTACTGTCATGAGTCTTCTCTTTACTGTTGACTTAGAGACAGATACACCTACATCACTGAGAGTGTTCTGGACTTCAGTTGATGTTGTGAACGGGTTCTTCTTCACCAAATAAAGTATGCGGCGATCATCCACCACTGTTGTCATCCGTGGACGCCCAGGCCTTTTAGAGTTCCCAAGCTCACCAGTCAATTCCTTTTTTCTCAGAATGTACCCAACTGTTGATTTTGCTACTCCAAGCATGTCTGCTATCTCTCTGATGGATTTTTTCTTTTTTTTCAGCCTCAGGATGTTCTGCTTCACCTCAATTGAGAGTTCCTTTGACCGCATGTTGTCTGGTCACAGCAACAGCTTCCAAATGCAAAACCACACACCTGGAATCCACCCCTGACCTTTTAACTACTTCATTGATTACAGGTTAACGAGGGAGACGCCTTCAGAGTTAATTGCAGCCCTTAGAGTCCGTTGTCCAATTACTTTTGGTCCCTTGAAAAAGAGGAGGCTATGCATTACAGAGCTATAATTCCTAAACCCTTTCTCCGATTTGGATGTGGAAACTCTCATATTGCAGCTGGGAGTGTGCACTTTCAGCCCATATTATATATATAATTGTATTTCTGAACATGTTTTTGTAAACAGCTAAAATAACAAAACTTGTGTCACTGTCCAAATATTTCTGGCCCTAACTGTACCTGTGGCACCTAACAGGTGTTGGCAATAACTAAATCACACTTTCAGCCAGTTGACATGGATGAAGTTGACTCAACCTCTGTCCTGTGTCCTTGTGTACCACATTGAGCATGGAGAAAAGAAAGAAGACCAAAGAACTGTCTGACGACTTGAGAAACCAAATTGTGAGGAAGCATCTCAAGGCTACAAGTCCATCTCTAAAGACCTGAATGTTCCTGTGTCTACCGTGCGCAGTGTCATCAAGATGTTTTAAGCCCATTGCACTATGGCTAACCTCCCTAGATGTGGACGTAAAAGAAAAATTGCCAAGAGATTTCAACGAAAATTGTGCGGATGGTGGATAAAGAACCTTGACTAACATCCAAACAAGTTCAAGCTGCCCTGCAGTCCGAGGGTACAACAGTGTCAACCCGTACTATCCGTCGGTGACTGTATGGTAGGAGACCCAGGAAGACCCCACTTCTTAGCCCGAGACCGTGTGCATGGCATTATGAAGTCTGAAGACTACCAACAAATTCTGCAGCATAATGTAGGGCCCAGTGTGAGAAAGCTGGGTCTCCCTCAGAGGTCATGGGTCTTCCAGCAGGACAATGACCCAAAACACACTTCAAAAAGCACTAGAAAATGGTTTGAGAGAAAGCACTGGAGACTTCTAAGGTGGCCAGCAATGAGTCCAGACCTGAAACCCATAGAACACCTGTGGAGAGATCTAAAAATGGCAGTTTGGAGAAGGTACCCTTCAAATATCGGGGACCTGGAGCAGTTTGCCAAAGAAGAATGGTCTGAAATTCCAGCAGAGCATTGTAAGAAACTCATTAATGGTTACCTAAAGCGGTTGATCGCAGTTATTTTGGCTAAAGGTTGTGCAACCAAGTATTAGGCTGAGGGTGCCAATACTTTTGTCTGGCCCATTTTTGGAGTTTTGTGTGAAATGATCAATGTTTTGCTTTTTGCTTCATTCTCTTATGTGTTTTTTCATTGAAGACAAATTAAATGAAGGTAATAATACCAAAGAATTTGTGATTGCAATCATTTTCAGGAAGAAACTGAGTATTATCTGACAGAATTGCAGGGGTGTCAATACTTTTGGCCACAACTGTATATGCAAATTTGCACTTCAGTAACGAAGTGGAAGAACTCCAGCGCCACCTTTAAGTAGCTCTTCAAAGTCATAATCGCTTTCCAACAAGCTTTTTAATATGACTATGGGATTTGTGCCAGATCAGAACCCCAAACTACAGACTCTGCGTTTCAGGGTAACTGCCCCTCAACAGTGTAGTGCAGGGGTCTCAAACTCGGTTGGGTTGGTGGGCCGCACATAGAAAAAAAGTGATATCGGGGGCCGCATTCCTTGTAGGACTAAGTGACATTTTAGCAATGCCAGAATTTTTGCTCAATATAGTAAAGTACAAATCCTGATCATCTTCTTGTAGGAATGTCCCCACCCTAACCTCCTTTATGTAGGAATATCCCCGTCTTGTAGTAATGTCCCCATCCTGGTCCTCTTCTTGTAGGAATGTCCCCATCCTGATCCCCTTCTTGTAGTAATGTCCCCATCCTAATCCCCTTCTTGTAGTAATGTCCCCATCCTGGTCCT
This sequence comes from Allobates femoralis, assembly GCA_033576535.1. Classification (NCBI taxonomy): domain Eukaryota; kingdom Metazoa; phylum Chordata; class Amphibia; order Anura; family Aromobatidae; genus Allobates; species Allobates femoralis. The sequence goes on from JARQOC010000006.1 coordinate 314,486,607, forward strand.
CTTCTTGTAGTAATGTCCCCATCCTGGTCCTCTTCTTGTAGTAATGTCCCCATCCTGGTCCTCTTCTTGTAGTAATGTCCCCATCCAGGTCCTCCTCATGTAGTAATGTCCCCATCCTGGTCCTCATCATGTAGTAATGCCCCCTTCCTGTTCCCCATCTTGTAGTAATGTCCCCATCTTTTAGTAAAGTTCCCTCCCTTGTCATCTTGTAGTAATGTACCCTCCCTTGTCATCTTGTAGTAATGTCCCTCATCCTGACGCCATTTTTTAGTGCTATCCCCACATCCTGATCCGCTTTTACGGTGATGTCCCCATAACCTGGTCTCGGTTATTTTTGTTCTCTCTCACTCACACACACTCACACATATGCACACACTCACATATACACACACATATACACACTCATACATATACACACACACTCATTCACATGCACACACATACACCCACACATTCTCAGACATATAAACACATACACACTTACACATACACATATACACACACATACTCATACATTCACACACAAACACACACACTCACATATACACTCACATATACTCACAAATCTACACATACATTATCAATCACACACATACTCACATATACACACACGCATATACGCACACTCAGACATATTCACACAAATACATACACTCACACATACACACACTCAGACATTCACACACACTAAGGGCCGCTTCACACTGCAGCATGATCCGGTCCAAATCTGTCCGGGAGGACCCAGACAGCTGCGGACCGGATCATCACACAGGACTGGGGGGCTATTATGCCCTTCGGTCCTGTGCGCAGCGCACGCAGCTGCAGCCGCTGACAGGTCAGGACCGGAGGGCATAATAGCCCCCAGTCCTGTGTGATGATCCGGTCCGCAGCTGTCTGGGTCCTCCCGGACAGAACTGGACCGGATCATGCCGCAGTGTGAAGCGGCCCTTACACATACTCACACATACACACACTCACACATACACTCAGACTCACACACATACACTATCACACCTGCCCCCTCCGTCCTCCTCACCATCACACCTGCCCCCTGCGTCCTCCTCACCATCACACCTGCCCCCTGCGTCCTCCTCACCATCACACCTGCCTCCTGCGTCCTCCTCCTCACCATCACACCTGCCCCCTCCGTCGTCCTCCTCACCATCACACCTGCCCCCTCCGTCGTCCTCCTCACCATCACATCTGCCCCCTCCGTCCTCCTCCTCACCATACACACCTGCCCCTTCCGTCCTCCTCACCATCACACCTGCCCCCTCCATCCTCCTCACTATCACACCTGCCCCCTCCATCCTCCTCACCATCACACCTGCCCCCTCCATCCTCCTCACCATAACTGCCCCCTCCGTCCTCCTCCTCACCATCACACCTGCCCCCTCCAACCTTCTACTCCTCACCATAACAACTGCTTTCTCCGTCCTCCTTACCATCACACCTGCCTCCTCTGTCCTCCGCCTCCTCCTCACCATCACACCTGCCTCCTCCATCCTCCTCACCATAACCACTGCCTCCTTCGTCGTCCTCCTCACCATCACACCTGCCTCCTCCATCCTCCTAACCATAAGAACTGCCTCCTCTGTCCTCCTCCTCACCATCACACCTGCCTCCTCCATCCTCCTCACCATAACAACTGCCTCCTCCGTCCTCCTCCTCACCATCACACCTGCCTCCTCCGTCCTCCTTCTCAGCATCACACCTGCACCCTCCGTCCTCCTCACAATCACACCTGCCCCCTCCGTCCTCCTCACAATCACACCTGCCCCCTCCATCCTCCTCACAATCACACCTGCCCCCTCTGTCCTCCTCACAATCACACCTGCCCCTTCTGTCCTCCTCACAATCACATCTGCCCCTTCTGTCCTCCTCACAATCACATCTGCCCCTTCTGTCCTCTTCACAATCACACCTGCCCCCTCTGTCCTCTTCACAATCACACCTGCCCCCTCTGTCCTCTTCACAATCACACCTGCCCCTTCTGTCCTCTTCACCATCACACCTGCCCCTTCTGTCCTCTTCACCATAGCAACTGCCTCCTCCGTCCTCCTCACAATCATACCTGCCCCCTCCGTCCTCCTCACAATCACACCTGCCCCCTCCATCCTCCTCACAATCACACCTGCCCTCTCTGTCCTCTTCACAATCACACCTGCCCCTTCTGTCCTCTTCACAATCACACCTGCCCCTTCTGTCCTCTTCACAATCACACCTGCCCCTTCTGTCCTCTTCACAATCACACCTGCCTTTTCTGTCCTCTTCACCATCACACCTGCCCCTTCCGTGCTCTTCACCATAGCAACTGCCTCCTCCGTCCTCCTCACAATCACATCTGCCCCTTCACAATCACACCTGCCCCTTCTGTCCTCTTCACATCACACCTGCCCCTTCTGTCCTCTTCACCATAGCAACTGCCTCCTCCGTCCTCCTCACAATCACATCTGCCCCTTCTGTCCTCTTCACAATCACACCTGCCCCCTCTGTCCTCTTCACAATCACACCTGCCTCCTCTGTCCTCTTCACCATCACACCTGCCCCTTCTGTTCTCTTCACCATAGCAACTGCCTCCTCCGTCCTTCTCACAATCACATCTGCCCCTTCTGTCCTCTTCACAATCACACCTGCCCCCTCTGTCCTCTTCACAATCACACCTGCCCCCTCTGTCCTCTTCACAATCACACCTGCCCCCTCTGTCCTCTTCACCATCACACCTGCCCCTTCTGTCCTCTTCACCATAGCAACTGCCTCCTCCGTCCTCCTCACAATCACACCTGCCCCTTCTGTCCTCTTCACCATAGCAACTGCCTCCTCCGTCCTCCTCACAATCACACCTGCCCCTTCTGTCCTCTTCACAATCACACCTGCCCCTTCTGTCCTCTTCACAATCACACCTGCCCCTTCTGTCCTCTTCACAATCACACCTGCCCCTTCTGTCCTCTTCACAATCACATCTGCCCCTTCTGTCCTCTTCACAATCACACCTGCCCCTTCTGTCCTCTTCACAATCACACCTGCCCCTTCTGTCCTCTTCACAATCACACCTGCCCCTTCTGTCCTCTTCACAATCACACCTGCCCCTTCTGTCCTCTTCACAATCACACCTGCTTTTTCTGTCCTCCTCCTCCTCACCATAAGTGCCTCCTCCGTCCTCCTCCTCACCATCACAGCTGACACACACATACACACTCACAAATACACTCACACATACACACACACTCATTCACACACTCTCAATCAAACACACCTTTATGATGCTGTGATCCTGTTGTCCATTATGTCGCCGCGGTTCCAGGTCTATCATGACTTCCGGGTCCCGTCTACACAAGCTCCTTCATGGCTTGTACATCAATGCAAGCCGGCGGCCGTCGGACCAATCAGAAGCCTGCAGCTGACGTCTGCGTCAGGAGGCTTCTGATTGGTCCGCCGCCTCTCATTGATGTACAAGTGTGAAGGAGCTTGTGTAGGCGGGACCCGGAAGTCACGATAGACCGGGAACCGCGGCGGCTCCATGCATAATGAACCGGGGCATGGCTTTTGTCTCTATGGAGCCCCGGGCCGCAGTGTGAAGCCTCGCGGGCCGCATGCGGCCCGGGGGCCGCGTGTTTGAGACCCCTGGTGTAGTGTGTGGGATATTCTGATCTGGCTGTGTGAGTGGGCTAAGACAAGGTCTGGGAACTTACTATCTAGCTTATGGAGAGAAGTTTTCCTGCAACCATAAGAAGACAGTTGAGTAGGTGAGGAGATTGTAGCCACTTCCCTCCTCTCAGATATATGCAAATTTGCACTTCAGCACTGCAATTCTTCACTTCCTTACTGAAGTGCAAATTTGCATATATCTGAGAGGAAGGAAGTGGCTACAATCTCCTCACCTACTTAACTGTCTTCTTATGGTTGTAGGAAAACTTCTCTCCATAAGCTAGATAGCAAGTTCCCAGACCTTGTCTTAGCCCACTCACACAGCCAGATCAGAATATCCCACAGACTAAACTGATGAGGGGCAGTTACCCTGAAATTCAGCGTCTGTAGTTTGGGGTTCTGATCTGGCACAAATCCCATAGTCATATTAAAAAGCTTGTTGGATTATGACTTTGAGGAGCTACCTAAAGGTGGCACTGGAGTTCATCCACTTCCTTACTGAAGTGCAAATTTGGATATAATTTTATTGATTTAGAAGCGATCTAAACATCCTAGAACTGTAGTGGACATCTCAGCTTCATCATGTAGGAGGGCAGGGACAGCACTAAAAAATTTTCTGTCCCTGGAGTTCCCCTTTAATCTCAGAAATTTACTAGATAGTGAAGTTTAGATAAGTAAACCCTTCAAAAGCTCTACATTGGGTTGAATCCAGGGGTGGATATATGATTGTTGGTGCAACCGATGCAGCCGTACAGGGGCCCAAGAGGTAAGAGGGTACATTTCTAACTGCAAACAGGTGGAATTGTGCATTATGAAGAGTTATTGGCTGCCAGGGGCCCATATATTGTTCTTGCACTCGAGCCTTTCTTCAATCGGTGCGGCCAGTGGTTGAACCGTATGGCGCAGTTTAATTCTTTTCTGCTTAGGACGTGGTTTTAGAGGGAAATAGCTAGGAGAGGAATAATTGAGCTGATCCCAAGAAATGTCAGCCTCATTGGCTATGAAACATTTTCTGGTACTAAACTATATTGGACTATGGCTAGTTTGCCTGCTTCAGTTCAGTATGATACATTGTATTTGGGTTGGAGAAGTTACAGCGTTTCTTCATGTAATTACTAAATATTGATTGAAAAACTAAACCATGAAATAGTTGGGGAAAAGCATTGTAAAGGAAGGAGAAAAAAATAATATACGGTCTCTAGAAAGTAATGGCTTTTGGGGAGTGAAATGAAACAGTCATTGCAGGAGAGCAGGAACATTCACAAAGTGATTGCTGCCTTTCCTTTGTAATTAAGAAGGGATAAACATGAAAGATCAGGGAATTTGTCACACTACCATAAAACATATTGGCTTTAGAGATGTTTAATATTGATGACTTATCCCAGCCACATGTATGGGGGAGACCTTGTAACACCCTACACAATGGTCAGAGTTGTATCACTTTTTGTGTGCCGTGGCACTCTCAATAAAATGATTGTGTGAGTGCAAGGAGTTGGACCCCCTTGATATGACCCTGATGATCTATCCTACAGAACTTACTGAGTTACACTGTAATATGCAAATTTACCATGCGTGAGTTATTTGCTCTCATCAAACAATCATCTATTCCACTAAATACCAACGTCTAATGTAAGGGAATGTTCAGACGTCACGCTATTGCCATGAAAAACAGTATTTTATTGTCCCAGCAAAGTAAATGTTTTTTACACATATAATAACTGAAAAGAAATGGATCAAAAACGTATCAAAAACACACATTTTATATGCAGAATTTTCCTGCCAAGAGATACGTTTCTGATGCAAAAATGCAGTAAATACTTAACGTGTGCTCATAGCCTGTGAGTACATATACTGTATACTATTTTTTAAAATAGAAAGGGGGAATACATTGAACCTGATAGTTTAGAAGCCAGCCTTCATCAAAAATTCACTGGAGTGAAATTCATGAAATTTATTTAAAGGGAACCTGTCAGGTCATTTATGCCCCCAAACCTATCACTACATGTCCCTGCAGTTTCCTAGTATATCCCTAATCATCCCTGCCTGACCTAAATGTGAAGTATAATGGTTGTAAAAACGCTGTTCATAACTTACATTTACCCCCATTATGTAGACGTGTAAGCGACATGTGGGCGAAGTGTAGGCGTTCACTCCGGGTCCATTCTCCATGGTATCACACCCTCGTGGGCGTGATGATTAATTCAGAAGTGCGGTCCCCAGTTTCAAACCGGTGGGCGGTTTCTTCCTGGTATGAAGCCACTGGGCATCATTTTCGGTCCTGTGCAGTGTGGCAGTGTATTGGGTAGAGTGGCCGGCTCTGGAGCATGCGCAGTGCACGTTCCGAAGCCGTCCAGTACGCCTGATAATTACCCACAACCTTCCTGCGTGTCATACCTGGAAGGAACTGCCCACAGATTTGACTGGGGACCGCGCTTCTGAATGAATTATAACAGCCATCGGGGAATAATACCACGGAGCAAGAGGGGATAATGGACCCAGAGTGAATGCCCACACGTCACCCACAGGTCGCCCACACGTCTACATAATGGGGGAAAATGTAAGTTATAAAAAATCTTTTTTACAGCCATTATACTTCAAATTTAGCAGAGACAGGGATGATTAGGGATGTAGTAGGAAGCTTCAGGGACAGGTAGTAATAGATTTGGGGGCATAAATGTATGATCGGTGGTGGTACAACAGTAGACACCCCCAACGATCATCTGTTCCCGATTCCTTTAAGACAAACACCACTTTTGAATAACCAACACCTTAATGAATTTGGTGCATCTTTCAGGCTACCCAAATGGCATTGCCAGAAAAAATACTGCAGTCATGGGCTGGGGTACATTTCTGCTATAATTTACGGCACTGTCTAGTGTAATTAGCGGTGCATTTTTCGGGTCACACCCAGCCAATACCGCTCCTGCTAAGCTCAACCCACTCTTCAGAAAAGTTTTTGCCATTGCACAGAAATTTGCGACTGTTAAACACCATTTAAATACTAGTTACTTAACCTTACTTTAGGATTAGTTCTACAAAAAACTGCCCTGTCTGTGCTATATTTTCTGATATAAACTGAAGGGAAACAAGGCTTGTAATGCTATATATTACACATTGCATTCTTTCTTGGTGCCTAAGGCAGGGGTTACAGATTATACCAGATCATTCCCTATCACTACAGTTTATCACGGTAGTTATTGGATGGAAGATTATTCATCTAAATGCAACATGCTGCCCCCTTCTCCAACAATCCCAGTGTTCTCCATTATAATACCGACTCTTTTGCAACGGTCGTAAGGACCGGGGGTACTCAACCATCCGGGATCGGTGAAAGGGGTGGCAGTCCCGGCAGTAGTGGCCCTGACTGAGCATGAAAAGGGAATATTTAGCAGGGAATAAGGCTTATCGTGATGCAAATCATGGATTCTGGTCAGGTGTTGTTGCAGCTAGGTGTATCACTCCCCATGGACGGAGCGGGTCCCCAGGGTTTGGTATTAGAGTTAGTGTGGATGATGGTGTAGTTGCAGTGTAGGGAGGTGCAGAAGGAGTGGACAGACACAGGGATTGCAGTTCTTACCAGTCTCTTTACCATTGCGTTAGACAGTGCAAACCCAACCTTGGTACTGTGTTCTCCCAGTGTGTAGCTTGGCCAGCCGTCAGACAGTCCAGGAACACTCCGTTGAGACACCTTTCATAAGCCTTTCTCTGCAGCCCTTTCTCTCTGCACTGGTCTTCTCTCTTTCCCTTTCCTGCGCCTTCGTGCTACTAGTCCCAAGGCAGGCGACTGTAGGTCCTGCTGAGTGATGGCTATCATGGGCCTCTTGACCCTCTGTAGTCACTGTGCCTGGGAGTGCACAAGGTGTTGGCCACTGCACCTGAGGTCCAGTAGCCACCGGTTTCCTGGCTTGATCATGCAGTTTCACACCAGTTTGAGGCCGGTCTCCTCATGCAGCTAATTCCTCTACCATGACTTGGAAGTTGGCTGTAGATTCGGGGCTCTCTCTGGCTAGGGTTCCGTGGCGACCTACCCACTGGTCCCACTCCACCCCAGTTCCAGCATCCCCTAGAACTCCATCTTGCTGCTCCTTCGTCTTCACTATAACTCTGAGTACTGTGTTCCCGCCCCCTAAAACTACTCCTTCCTCCAGCCAGCAGATGGGGTCTGCTCTAGGTGAGTTTCTTCTGCCCATCATCCCCTGGCCTGGAGTTGGGAATGGTGTTGGGTGTAAGATTTGTGTCTCAGTTTCATGCCCCTGTCTTACCTGAGAGCAATGGCACCACACCTGTGGAGTAGGTACAGTACCACTGTTTTTACCAAGACACAGGGGTGCCACACCCTACACATACCTCTATATGCAGGGCCAGCAGGCCACACTACCATGTTTTTGTGATAAGAGACTGTTGGCCTATCCAATCTTACCCCTATCAATTATTGGTTACAGTGGGTTAAACAGCAAAATGCTATTCGTATTTTCTCCTCCCAGAGCTCAAATGGGAAACATTTATTTCATTCCTGCAACTACAAAGTTATCTACCAGCCCAATCAATTGCACAAAAAATGTAATAGCTGAACATTGTTTCCTTAAATCCATAAATTGGTCACCCACCTCAATAATGTTTTAGGCATCTACATAATCAATTTACCTCTCAGTTCTACCCCAGACAAACTGCTTAGGGCAAACTATCTAAAAACTTACATTGCTAGACTTGGATATTGCACTGGAAAATATCATTTTTTCAATATCTAAATATGCTAAAACAGTGGACCAGAATCTGGCAGAAGCAAACCTGCTAGTGGCATGCCATCAATGCGGTAGACCACGCGGCTGCTATGGGGTCCGTGAGTTGGGAGGGCCCAGTGCCAGTGTCAACACCGTCCCAACCATTGCCCGGCATCCCACTATCAACTGTATCAGCATCATTAATGCTGATACAGTTTAAAGCAATGATAAAATAGGGAGCGCTCTGCTGCCTTCCCCATCATTCTCCGGCTGTGTCTGCACTCCAGTGTCTCAGGACAACGAGCATGGCGACAGCACCATTGTGCACCCGCTGTGCCTAGATGTGTGGGGCTGCAGAACACACGCTACTGCAGAGACTGGAACAGGAGGGAAGAAGGTGAATATTTATTTTTATTTTCTCCAGTTTTCAGAGTATTTTTTTTTTATTTCTCAACTCTGCCATTCAGTACCAGAGACATGGACTTTTTTATTTAGTACATATTTTTATGGTCTTTACAAAGGGGGGTGGCTTATAGGTTAATACCATGTTTCCCCAAAAATAAAACAGGGTCTCATAGTATTTTTGGCTCCAAAAGATGTGCTAGGGCTTTTTTTCTGGGGATGTCTTATATTTTGTTTTAGTGTCAGTGATAGGGTCGCCCGTTAATAAAAAATAAATCTTCACTCCCTTCACCCACCCATCAGTCTGTTCCAGCATCAGTGATTGGATTGTGTGTTAATGGAAATGAATAGTTACTACCTTTCCACACCCATATTTCCTTCCACGCCTTTGAATTGGCATCAGTGATTGGACTGTTTGTTAATTGCAAATAAATATTCACCCCATTCCCCTGCCCACCCTTCTGCTCTTGCTCCAGTGATTCACTCAGATGGCCAGAATACTTTGCATGGATCACATCGCAATGCTGGGGCTGGCTGGTGCCTCTGCTGGCTTATGCTTGACAGCTACATAGAAATACATGCTGTCATGCTCAGGTCAGGAGAGCAGCTGGCCAGTCCCAGCATTGAGATATTCCAACACTGACGTCAATGTGGGGAAAGGGGTGATTATGCCTTGCATTAAGTAGCTGGAATGTGACTATAAACTTCTGGGGCACACACAAACACAACAGGGCAACGTACACCAATAAAAGCTACATATCTTGAAGGAACTGTCCAATCCCATTCAGGATATCATTAGTATGATGAACTGCAGCTAGGACTTTTTTTTTTCTTATTTTTGGAGTAGGGCTCATATTATAAGTATAAGCTCCAGTAAGGAGAGGTGCCAGCCAGTCCCTCCCAGAATTGTGATGTGATCCTCGGACAGTAATATGACTGTCTGAGTGAATCATTGACACAGATCAGAGGGATGGTCAGGAATATTGGGGGGGTAGATGGGTGAATATTCATTTGTAATTAACACACAATCCAATCACTGACACCGACACAGAGGGGTGAGCGGGATTATGGGCAGGGGAAGAGGGTGAATATTCATTAAAACGCATTCCAACACAGACATCGATATGGAGGAAGGGGAGATTATTCTTTGCATTAACTAGCCCGCATGTGACTGAAAACTTCCGGGGCTTACACAAATACAACAGGGCAATGTACACCAATAAAGGTTATGTATCTTGGAGGAGCTGCCCAAGCCCTATTTCAGGAAACTATTAGTATGAAGAACCACAACTAGGGCTTATTTTTGGAGTTGGGCTGATATTATAAGCATATTACCATAAGACCGAAAAATCCTGCAAGGTCTTATTTTCAGAATAGGTCTTATTTACAAAGAACCACTATGTTACTGAGAAGTCTAAAGACATGACTCCAATGAATCCTGTGAGCCACACTTGGTGAACAATTTCCACTAAATAAAAAGGCCTATATCTCTTGAACCGTATGGGGGATTCGAAGAAAACAAAAACTGGAATACTCAAAGAAGCATAGGGAATAAATGAAGAGCAAAAACTGGCCATTGTTGGTCTATTGACAGGTGCTCTTTAACACTAGAAGTCCCGGGAATTTAAAGGATCCTTGGTTTTCAATGGTAAAAAGGTCAAATGACCCGTCTCTGGGACTTCTAGTGTTAATGGGACCATTTAAGATATAAGGGATCATGAGTTCCTGAATTTGGAAGGCAGCATAGCTTCGGCGAAGGCATCTGCAGTTTACCATTTCTCAACAGAATGTATTATCTACCTTCATTCAAATGTAAGCCAAGTATAAGAAACTCATAGGATGCACCATACTGAGCTCACATAACAGCTTTAATATGTTTGATGTGCAATGAAGCTATCACAGATGTCTGGATGTGTCATTTTATCTCCCAATTGTCACTTTTCTCTAGGAAAACCCCAACTAATTAAAAGGAAATAACTGGCACCTTTTTTGATAAGAATTGTTAGCAAAGACCAAAGCTTTACATATTCAGCTGTGATACATTTTTGGAGTAAAAATAATTCCAAAATAACTTATTTGCTATAAATGAAATAATAATTATCTTTTTTGCAAAGCAGAAAATGAATGAACTAGCAGACTATCTTCCTTTAAATATTTACCATGATGTTACACCCATCTGTCTCATGATAAAAATGATTACAGCACTTGCGATACTGATAGATGACACTCTCGGCAAACACAGAAACCACACAGCTGCCGAGCTGTCGGCTGATTATTACATTTTGATGGCTCCTAATATTCCCTTTGCTCCTTTTGATATCTCTAGATAATAAAGTGATACAGCATGGAGTCACGGTGTGATTTATTGTTTTATTGTCATGGTAATTCAGTTATACTATAGGCGTATAGGTAATATTTAGTCCAAGCCCCCGAGAAATAAAAGCCTATAATTCTAAAGATTTACCAATAAAAATGATTTACTTTTTACATCACATACTCTAAGAAGCCAAATACAACATATGGAACTGGGTGACAGGACAATTGTGTACAAGATAATTGTGTACGGACAATTGTGTACAGACAATTGTGTACAGGCCAATTGTGTCCAAGGACAATTGTGTACAAGGACAATTGTGTACAGGGCAATTGTGTACAAGGCAATTGTGTACAAGGCAATTGTGTACGGACAATTGTGTACAAGGCAATTGTGTACGGACAATTGTGTACAAGGCAATTGTGTACGGACAATTGTGTACGGACAATTGTGTACAAGGCAATTGTGTACGGACAATTGTGTACAAGGCAATTGTGTACGGACAATTGTGTACAAGGCAATTGTGTACGGACAATTGTGTACAAGGCAATTGTGTACGGACAATTGTGTACAAGGCAATTGTGTACGGACAATTGTGTACAAGGCAATTGTGTACGGACAATTGTGTACAAGGCAATTGTGTACGGACAATTGTGTACAAGGCAATTGTGTACGGACAATTGTGTACGGACAATTGTGTACGGACAATTGTGTACAGACAATTGTGTACAAGTGTGTACAAGGCAATTGTGTACGGACAATTGTGTACGGACAATTGTGTACAAGGCAATTGTGTACGGACAATTGTGTACGGACAATTGTGTACAGACAATTGTGTACAAGTGTGTACAAGGCAATTGTGTACGGACAATTGTGTACGGACAATTGTGTACAACGCAATTGTGTACGGACAAGTGTGTACGGACGATTATTTACAGACAAGTATAGGGAAAACAAAAAATTAAACGTCCAAAAAAAGGAAAGACTTTATTCATCATTGATTTTAACGTAAGATTGCTTATTGAATAACAGTTTCAAAGCTTCTTCTATTCTTATTCTACAAATATTGCTGGTCTTGTCTATCGTGCCTGCATGTTGCTGATCGCTCGTAGATACCGCAGCTTGTCTCCTTGATTGTGATAATCAGACACTTTCACACGCAGTCGTTCAGCTAGCTGGACATACTTGCTTCGTGGATGCTCAACATTCAGTACCTCAGCATTCTGGGCTGTAAGTCTATGAATTGCCATGTCACTAATGAGTCCGTTGAACAGTTTCCACACGGTAGGATGAGCACAAAGAAAGAGTGCTTGTAAGGCGTTATGAAACCCCTCGCAGCAATTCGTGGTCTTGGGGGCAGAGGCCAAAGCGTCAGCATAATGATTCCAGACCTCTGGAGTAAACCTTGCGTTTCGAAAGCGTCCACCTACTCCTGGCCCCCTAACGTAGGTATGCTCAAAGTAGGAGAGGAGCTGATTGGTAGCATCATCATCAGGGAAGATTTGGGCTAGTTCGTCATACCTTGCACTTACTTCGGCTGGTGGGACAAACGCCAAGGAGGCCAAAGATTTTACCTTGAGATTGAACTCTCCATCCTCAGCCTCAAATTCAGCCTTTAGGCCCAGCTCATTGACCTTTCGAATAATGGACTGGCTCAGATGAAAGAAGCAGCCAGAAATCGCTGCAGCTGGAAACTCATCTTGGAAAGCTGACATTGCTGCCATCTCAAAGTCAAGAAGAATTTTCTGGGGATTTGCACCTGGCATCAACCCTTTGAGCGCCGTGATCATTCGACGATAGGTTGGACCAGTCTTGTTTGGCAGCAGGCAGTAGATCAGGGGAGGATAGGAGTTGCCGACTTTTGCATGGAGAGAATACAGCTGAAAGAACATGGTTGGCACCACCTTGAACGTTCCATCGCCAAACCATGTCTCTCCTCTTTCGAAATAAGGCAACAGTTCATTGCTACCAATGGCAAGAATCCTGTGGGGGTCATCTCTTGCAGAGTCATATAAAATGATGTCGCTGTATTCCTGGGGGATAGCAAAATTGATGCTTTGAGGAGGAGTCAGCATGGTGTTTGCTCGCTGCCTGACCCGACGTGTATTTCGCTCAACGTCACTTCGCTTGGGCATTCGAGACAACACGTCATCAGACCTGTCTCGAAGAACCTGTCCAACAATGCTTCTAGTAGATGCTTGAGAGCTGATTGCTTCTTGCCTCAGAGCAGCCATTGTAGCTCTGGCTTCAGCTTGAACTGGATCTGCAGAGTGACTGTGCTCAGTCGGCTGTTTAACAATCGCGGCTCCAGATGTGTGCATGCGTGCGGGACACTTGAATTTGTTGACTTGCCTGCACCGCCATTCTTTGATGCTGTCATCACGTGTCCTGTGCAGGATATACTCGTGTCCCCAAGCCTAAGGACATCTTTGTCTTTTTCAGACTTGCTCATAGTAAAAGTCATGGTGAAAGTTGCAAGGGGTGAGTAATGAAACTGAAAGTAAGCGTCATTGTGAAAGTGGCCTGTACAAGTGGCCTGTACACAAATAATTGCCTTGTACACAATATTGTCCGTACACAATTGCCTTGTACACACTTGTACACAATTGTCTGTACACAATTGTCCGTACACAATTGTCCGTACACAATTGCCTTGTACACAATTGTCCGTACACAATTGCCTTGTACACAATTGTCCGTACACAATTGTCCGTACACAATTGCCTTGTACACAATTGTCCGTACACAATTGTCCGTACACAATTGCCTTGTACACACTTGTACACAATTGTCTGTACACAATTGTCCGTACACAATTGTCCGTACACAATTGCCTTGTACACAATTGTCCGTACACAATTGTCCGTACACAATTGCCTTGTACACACTTGTACTCAATTGTCTGTACACAATTGTCCGTACACAATTGTCCGTACACAATTGCCTTGTACACAATTGTCCGTACACAATTGCCTTGTACACAATTGTCCGTACACAATTGTCCGTACAACAATTGCCTTGTACACACTTGTACACAATTGTCGTACACAATTGTCCGTACACAATTGTCCGTACACAATTGCCTTGTACACAATTGTCGTACACAATTGCTTGTACACAATTGTCCGTACACAATTGCCTTGTACACAATTGTCCGTACACAATTGCCTTGTACACAATTGTCCGTACACAATTGCCTTGTACACAATTGCCTTGTACACAATTGCCCTGTACACAATTGTCCTTGTACACAATTGTCCTTGGACACAATTGGCCTGTACACAATTGTCTGTACACAATTGTCCGTACACAATTATCTTGTACACAATTATCATGGAACCATGGAACTGTATTGTTCACTAGATTCCCAGGACAAACCTTATTTGTTGTACTGAATTAAAGAGGTTCTCCAGGAAGAGAAAAAAATAAGTGATTAAAGATATAGTAATAAATATGTGGCGCCCCACTGATCGGGATGCCACGTAGGCGTACTGCACCCATATAAGAGTATGTAGTATCCCTGTGACTAGGGAATTGGGATGTCGCATAAGGGACCCTCATAACACTCATTCACACACACCCTAGATTAGGGGACCCTGGGTGGACCTGCTGCAGGGGGGACCCAGTCCCATGGGAGGAGCTTTGAGGGGTAGAAAAGTGTATGGGTGGGAGGAACAGTGAGAAGAGTTAGTGAGTGGAGAGCTCCGTTGGGGAGTGTGGGGTGCACAACGGCGGAGAAGCCGTCGGGACAGAGGGAGATCCTAGGGGCACCATGTAGTACGATGCGCCCAGTCCAGACCCGGTACGTCTACCGACCAGAGGGATCTGGTCCCGGAACAGAGGACTGGCTCTGAACATGGTGCGGGCGTTTATCCCCAAGCCGTTAAACTGGAGGCCCGAGCTTCTAGAGGAAGTCACGGCCGAATACCCAGCGCATCCTTAAAAAGGCAAACCGAATAGGGTCAGGGGGATCCGGAGAAGAGTCCTCAACAGAGGGCCCGTGGGAGCCGGCTCGAGGCTTTGTGAGCGGGAGCGCGTCTAGGGCGCAGTGAGGGACCAGCAAGGAACGGCAGGCACACCACTTTCTCCAGGCCAGAAACACCCGAAAGACTGTATCATCTGTGACCTGTCTGAAGTACTGCCAGTAAACCCATGAAGAGTTAAAGACTGTGTGACGTACTTTATTTGCCTGCAACTGGAAAGCCGCACACTTGCTGCATTGAGAAGACTTGTAACAAGGCTGTGTGGTAAGCTGCTTCCCTGTATAAAAACCATTCACAACTGCCCCGGGGAGATCCCGCTCCACCTATGGTAGTGTAACTATCTTGCTGCTCCACCATCAACCCGGAGGACAGTCCCACTGCGCCAGTAACATTACCGGAACCATAGTTGGCATCACAAAACACTTTTATTTTTATTGACTATTTTCTCCTTTTTTAAGCGACACCAGGGCCACGGGACCGGGCAACAGGCCCCAGTGTCATCTCCCCCTGGGGCGGGTCATATATATTTTGAAAAACTTGTAATGAGTAATCACAATTATTTTGTCTAGGCAGGTGATCACTATGGAATTAAAATGGCTGCCATTCTGTTACACTGAGAGAAATTTGTCCAAGAATTTAATGAAAGGTGCATGTAAGTATGTGTGGGAGAAGCTCCACCTATTCCCTTCATGCATAGGAAGATTTGATCTAAATTGGATATTCAGATCTAATACTGGAGATGCCAGTGGTGCTGAGGTAAGAGGAGGGTGCTCACACTGTTGTCCTCCTTGTCTATTTGATCTAATACTGAGATAACACTAGTGCTGAGGTTAGAAGAAGCTGCACACACTGCTGTCCATCATGTCTATTTGATCTAATAATAGATATACCAGTAGTGCTCAGGTATGAAGAGGCTAAATACACTGTCATCCATGTCTTTTTTATCTACTACTAGAGATGCCAATATTTTGAGGTAAGAAGAGGTGGCACACACTGCTGTCCTCCATGTTTATTTGATCTAATACTGGAGATACCAGTAGTGCTGACGTAAAAAGAGGCTGCATGTACCGCTGGCCACCAAGTCTATTTGATCTAATACTGGAGATGCCAGTAGGTCTGAGGTAAGAAAAGGCTGCACACTGCTGTTCTCCATCTCTATTTGATCAAATACTGGAGATACCAGTAGTGCTGAGATAAGAAGAGGCTGCACTCACGGCTGGCCTATAATACTGGAGATCTCAGCAGTGCTGACGTAAGAAGAGGCTGCATATACTGCTGGCCACAAGTTTATTTAATCTAATACTGGAGATGCTGGCAGTGCTGAGGTAAGAGGAGGCAGCACACACTGCTGCACACTCTTTTTATTTTATACAAATAAGTAGCAGTGGTTGAACAACCTGAAAATATATTGTAAGTGTGCCACATCCCTACAACATTTAATAACCAAAAAAAAGGGTGACGAAAGAAGTACAATATCAATGTGCTCACCACAACAGTATATAATATACTGTATTTAATTGAAAAACAAAAAATCAATACTTCATGAAACAACTAAAATCCAAAAAAGGTTCACAACACTGACAGTCCAGCATATATATGTGTACAAAATCTTTAGAAAAAAATGTGAAATAACTCCCATACACAGACAGATATGTGTGCCAAAATATTCAGAAATAAAGCATCAAGTATATGAGAAATGTGCAGGACATTAAGCAAGGTAAAAATATATGCTCATAATAAAGTGCAAACATTACAGGTAATAAAATGTGAATATACTTATATATAAAAATATGAAACAGCATACAAAAACAATGCATGAATAAATTGAGACACATAAATCACATTATATAGCCCATAGATAGGATGCAGTATATGGTATACCAGGTAAATATAAACCTGAATAGCTGTATAATATATATAAGGGTTACTGTTATAGTATTCAATATATCAAAGAAACAACCATCATATGAAGCTGGCTTGATCAGATATACGGTATGTGCGGGGTTTCTCTGCCGACATTTTCTTTAGACTGGATTGGATTTTATGGGTTTGATATACAGAATACTATTGAATTAGCCCCTTATATATATGGTATTATATAGCTGTTAAGGTTTATGTTTATGTTATTAGCTTTAATGTCTATACATTAATATGAGCCAATATTTGCCCCTTGCTTAATATTCTGCACATTTCTCATATACTTAGGCTTTTACTTCGGTATATATTGTTGTCATCCATGTGAATGGATTGTATTTAGCATTTTTATTCTGTATTTTGTACATACCGGTACTTATTTTTTTATTATTATTATCATTATTATTATTATTATTATTATTATTTTATTTATGGAGCACTATTGATTCCATGGTGCTGTACATGAGAAAGGGTTACCTACAAACAAGTTAAGAATACAATGAACAAACTAATAGTGACAGACCGATACAGAGGGGAGAGAGGACCCTGCCCTTGCGGGCTTACCTTCTACAGGGCAGTGGGGAGAGAGACAGTATGTTGGGTCTGCTCTGGTGGTGGTGGTGGAGCACCAGGTCCAGTGGTGGTGGAGCACAGGGTCCAATGGTGGTGAGGTGGCACCGTGGTCATTGCAGGCTGTAGGCTGTTCTGAAGAGATGGGTTTTCAGTTTCCCTTCAAGGTTCCGAGTGTGGGGGACAGTCGGACGTTTTTGGGTGCAGAATTCCAGAGAATGGGGGATCGCTCGGGCGAAGTCTTGCAGGCGGTTAGATGAGGAACGAAGAAGTTTAGAAGAAAGAAGGAGGTCTTTGGGGAATCGAAGATTATGAGTTGGATGATATCGGGAGATTAGTTCAGAGATATATGGGGGTGACAGATTGTGGATGGCTTTGTAAGTCAGTGTTAGTAGTTTGAATTGGATACGCTGGTGAATTGGGAGTCAGTGAAGGGATTTGCAGAGGGGAGAAGCGGAGGAATAGCGAAGAGAGAGGTGGATTAGTTGAGCAGCAGAGTTAAGGACAGATTGGAGAGGTGCAAGAGTGTTAGCATGGAGGCCGCAGAGGAGGAGGTTGCAGTAGTCGAGACGGGAGATGATGAGGGCATGTGTGGCGCCCCTGCAGACTTGCGATCACAGAAGGTGATGCAGCTGGGAAAGGTAAGCTAGTCAACCTACACCAACAGCTTGCACATCCCCCCATCCCTAGATCTCCATGTCAGGCAAGAGATAGAAAGGGGAGCTAGGTGGAGGGTGGAGCACAGAAAAAAAAACCCAGGAAAGGGGTGGAGGAACTAGACTAAAACCCTAGGAACAGTAAGTTGGGAGGGGCTTAGTCGGGTAGATACAGAGAGCACCGGTTCATGTTGCTGGCGTGAGTGATTAGGTGAGGAACAGAACCCCCAAGCTGAGACGCCCCGAGAGCCAAAGTATAACACTGTAAAGGAAGAACGTGGACCCGGCGGCCTGTGCCACCGTAAGGCTGGTCCAGGTCCCTGGCCGAGTACCGAGGGAGAGAAGAAGGGGTCCACGGTGGGTCCAGATGAATTAGGACACTGGGAAGACCGGGCTGACACCAAGGTATCGGCGCTGTAGATGTGGTTGGCAGCTGCAAGCCCTGGCACTGAATTAACCGGCGAGGTGAAGAGACTTTATGCCCGGAACCCAACCCCTGGCACACCAAGGAAAGGCCGTCATATAGGACTAGGATTCCTGGACGGGAGTGTCCACAGAAAGTCTGTGACAGCTGGCTCGGGGTAGATGTGCGTGAACAAATGGCAAGCCTGAAAGGACTAGAAAGGGGCTGCCCCTAGTGAACTGTCCCGGCTGCAGAACCAGTGACTGGAGCTGGTTGTGTACTGTATGTAATTGGAACTGTACCAACGTGAGTAAATACACCCAGACAGACTCAGAACTGTGTGTGAGAGACTCTCTTTTACGCTACGGTGACAAGCTCCCGCCTGCAGAGCAGCACACTGCCTACTGCGCGCCAGCAGGGGAGACTCCCGAAAGAAGATAAGCGCAGAGGCCAGACGACCCATTCCCTACACCTGCTCTGGGGAACACCAAGCCCTACCTGTGGAGGGCTCACCATCCCAGCTGCCACCTTCATCATCATTCCCCACAGGCCTGGACCGCAGCGGTGGCTTTACTAGCCACAAACCACGGGTGGCGTCACAAACTACTTCAAAACTTTATTTCTCCTTTTTCTTTAACCCTTTTTATTGCCGCATCTGGGCATACGGAGCCGGGTCACGTCACCATGACATTCCCCCCAGACTGAAGAGCACCCCCTGCCCCAGGGTGCAACACATGCACTAGTAGTTTAGTAGATGGAGGGTTGAGGAAGGGACGGATCTTGAAAATATTTTTGAATTGAAGGCGGCAAGTGCTTGGATGTGCGGTTTGAAGGACAGGGCAGAGTCAAGGGTTACTCCGAGGCAGAGGACATCAGGTATCGGGCAAAGTGTTCTGTTGTTTATTGTGATAAATAGATCTGGTAAGGAAGGTGTGTGAGATGGAGGAAAGATGATGAGTTCGGTTTTGTCTACATTGAGTTTTAGTGAGAGGAGAAGAAGGAGGATATGGCTGATAGACACTCTGAGATTTTGGACAGGAGAGAGGTGACATCTGGGGCAGAGAGGTAGATCTGAGTGTCATCAGCGTACAGGTAATACTGGAAGCCATGGGACTTTATGAGTTGTCCCAGATCAAGGGTATAGATTGAAAAAAGAAGTGGCCCCAGGACAGAGCCTTGAGGGACCCCAACAGAGAGGGGATGGGGCGAGGAGGTCGTGTGGGACTGGGAGACGCTAAATGTGTGGTTGGAAAGATAGGAGGAGATCCAGGAGAGGGCAAGGTCAGTGATGCCAATGGAAGAGAGGATCTATAATAGGAGACAGTGGTCCACTGTGTTGAATGCAGAGGACAGGTCTAGAAGGAGATGGATGGACAAATGTCAGCATTGTGGATGTTTTTAGATTTTTGGAGAATTGCTTTTTGGGTTTCCAATAAAATATGTCATGTATTATACAGGGCTGCATATTAATATTGCATTGCTTTCTTCTGCTTTTTTTGGAACCCTGTCTGCTTATCTAATTGTCACGAAGGTCTCCTGTTCTTGTGACAGGTTTGGGATTTGAGTCTCACATTGTCTTGTGAGACTCTGGATCAGGGCCGGCTCCAGGTTTTTGTGGGCCCTGGGTGAAACAGTCTCAGTGGGCCCCTTTAGCACAGACCAAGATTAATTAATATAATACAGAAGCTGCAGGCTGTGTATATATAATATAGAGGCTCCTGGGAGGGCTCTATATATAATATAGAGGCTGTTCAGGGCTGTATAAATTATTTGGAGGCTGTGCTGGGCTGTATATATAATATGGAAGCTGTGCTGGACTATATATATTATTTGAAGGCTGTGTCGGGCTGTATATATTACATGGAAGCTGTGGCAGCCCAGCAGCAGCCTCCAAACAATACATTCAGCCCAGCAAAGCCTCCAAATAATATATATAGTCAAAAACAGCTTCCATATTATATATACAGCCCAGCACAGCCTCCAAATAGTATATATAGCCCAGAACAGCTTCCATATTATATATACAGCACAACAGCAGTCTCCATATACCTCAGCAGCAACCTCCGTATACCCCAGCACAGCCTCCGTATACCACCAGCACAGCCTTCGTATACCCCACAACAGCCTCTGTATACCCCAGCACAGTCTTTGTATACCCCAGCACAGCCTCTATATACAGTCAGTACAGCCTTTATATACAGTCAGCACAGCCTCTATATACAATCAGCACAGCCTCTATATACAGTCAGCACAGCCTCTATATACATCACAAAGCATTCACTGATCTCAGGGAGACCAGTCCAAGAAAACATTGCAGGTAGCTGGCTAAAGCGCTCAACACAGTGAATTCCTAGGCACATTGCCCCCTGGGAATTATGAATATGCAAATAGAGTCTGTGGAGCCTCGGTTAGGAGTCTCAAACACAGAACTAGCCAGATATCCCTCCAGGGAAGGACCCAGCCAAGGGTGGCTCCTTGTGGAGAACACCATAACCACCATGTTAAGTGGCCTTTTTAGTCAATATCCAGCTGTTTTACAAACTTAGAGATATGACAAGGGAATACCAAGGCCAGGTATCGATCTACAGTTAGGGCCAGAAATATTTGGACAGTGACACAATTTTCGCGAGTTGGGCTCTGCATGCCACCACATTGGATTTGAAATGAAACCTCTACAACAGAATTCAAGTGCAGATTGTAACGTTTAATTTGAAGGGTTGAACAAAAATAACTGATAGAAAATGTAGGAATTGTACACATTTCTTTACAAACACTACACATTTTAGGAGGTCAAAAGTAATTGGACAAATAAACATAACCCAAACAAAATATTTTTATTTTCAATATTTTGTTGCGAATCCTTTGGAGGCAATCACTGCCTTAAGTCTGGAACCCATGGACATCACCAAACGCTGGGTTTCCTCCTTCTTAATGCTTTGCCAGGCCTTTACAGCCGCAGCCTTCAGGTCTTGCTTGTTTGTGGGTCTTTCCGTCTTAAGTCTGGATTTGAGCAAGTGAAATGCATGCTCAATTGGGTTAAGATCTGGTGATTGACTTGGCCATTGCAGAATGTTCCACTTTTTTGCACTCATGAACTCCTGGGTAGCTTTGGCTGTATGCTTGGGGTCATTGTCCATCTGTACTATGAAGCGCCGTCCAATCAACTTTGCAGCATTTGGCTGAATCTGGGCTGAAAGTATATCCCGGTACACTTCAGAATTCATCCGGCTACTCTTGTCTGCTGTTATGTCATCAATAAACACAAGTGACCCAGTGCCATTGAAAGCCATGCATGCCCATGCCATCACGTTGCCTCCACCATGTTTTACAGAGGATGTGGTGTGCCTTGGATCATGTGCCGTTCCCTTTCTTCTCCAAACTTTTTTCTTCCCATCATTCTGGTACAGGTTGATCTTTGTCTCATCTGTCCATAGAATACTTTTCCAGAACTGAGCTGGCTTCTTGAGGTGTTTTTCAGCAAATTTAACTCTGGCCTGTCTATTTTTGGAATTGATGAATGGTTTGCATCTAGATGTGAACCCTTTGTATTTACTGTCATGGAGTCTTCTCTTTACTGTTGACTTAGAGACAGATACACCTACTTCACTGAGAGTGTTCTGGACTTCAGTTGATGTTGTGAACGGGTTCTTCTTCACCAAATAAAGTATACAGCGATCATCCACCACTGTTGTCATCCGTGGACGCCCAGGCCTTTTAGAGTTCCCAAGCTCACCAGTCAATTCCTTTTTTCTCAGAATGTACCCAACTGTTGATTTTGCTACGCCAAGCATGTCTGCTATCTCTCTGATGGATTTTTTCTTTTTTTTTCAGCCTCAGGATGTTCTGCTTCACCTCAATTGAGAGTTCCTTTGACCGCATGTTGTCTGGTCACAGCAACAGCTTCCAAATGCAAAACCACACACCTGGAATCCACCCCTGACCTTTTAACTACTTCATTGATTACAGGTTAACGAGGGAGACGCCTTCAGAGTTAATTGCAGCCCTTAGAGTCCATTGTCCAATTACTTTTGGTCCCTTGAAAAAGAGGAGGCTATGCATTCCAGAGCTTTGATTCCTAAACCCTTTCTCCGATTTGGATGTGGAAACTCTCATATTGCAGCTGGGAGTGTGCACTTTCAGCCCATATTATATATATAATTGTATTTCTGAACATGTTTTTGTAAACAGCTAAAATAACAAAACTGGTGTCACTGTCCAAATATTTCTGGCCCTAACTGTACATACAGCTGTTTCGGGGTGTTGCCTCTCATCAGTGTGGACTAAGATTCTGGCTAGGTGGAAGCAAAGCATGGTGGCTCAGTGGTGAGCATTGTATGGTGGCTCAGTGATGGGAGGCAGGCACACGGGAAGTAAGCACACGGGAGCCAGACGGCACACAAGAGGCAGGGGCACAGGGGAGAGAGAAGGCACAGGGGACGCAGAAGCCACAAGGGAGGCAGAATGTAGAGGGGAGGCAGAGTCATGGGGAGAGACAGCGCACACAGGGAGAGACAGCACACACAGGCTGAGAGCACACTGAGTGGAGAGAAAGGCACAAGTAAGACAGAGCGCACAGGGGAAGAGACAGCACATACAGGAGAGAGTGTGGCACCCCATGGGTTAATGTGCCACAATAACATCACATGGGTTCTCTCCCCACTACACACTAACAAACACTAGCACCTCTGGGCCAAGAGAGGGAGCACAACCTGCTTCCTAATATACTCTTGCCCATGAGGAAGTAGCTCAGACCGTGCAGCACGGTGTAGTGCTGTGAAGAGCACACAGAGAGCAGAGTTAGCTCAGTGCAGACCTAGTGAGGGTCAGAGGAACAGGAGAACTACAGACTGAGGAACACATCTGGGAGCTGGAGTGACACCTTCACTCGCCCCAGAAGAACGCACAGAACGGACACCGGATCCGCTACTGTGTCTGGCACCCACAGCACAGTGAATCCAGGAACAGTGGGATTTCTAGATGCCCCTAGTACCAGTGCAAAGCAACACGGAGGGGTCAGCACAACACAGAGGACTCAAGTTGCCTAGCCAAGTGGTACCAGCAGAACACAGAGAGAGAGACGTGAGAAGTCTCAGCAGCTCAGCTAATAGCAGCGGCCAGGACACACACACAGTGCAGCACAAGGAAACTGACGACCCCGGACAGGGTGGGAAGAGAGCTCAGCCCCATTACCGACTCCGTGGACTATAATCTGCAATAACATCAGCAGTAAAGCTTTGGAAAACAGCAAAACTGTGAGTCTGTGTATTGATTGCGACCTTTGCTCCACATTCAGCACAGAGAGCTTCCCCCTGCTACAAGCCTGTCAGCTCTGCAGCCTCAGGAGAGAAGGAGAAGTGCACCAGTGTCTACCAAACGTGAGTGTGTGTCCTTTAACCCCGTCTCCACCATCTATACCCCTTATAGACTATACCATCACTGCCCCGGGGAATACAGTTCTACCCACAGGAACTATACCATCTATGCTGCCACTACATCATCCCCGGAGGTTCTGCAGCAGCGGCGGCCCCCCTTACTGGCCGCATATAGTGGGTGGTGTCACGACTGACATTTCCCCTGTAAATAATCCCCTTTTATTGCCGAGCCCGGGACACGGTCCGGACCAAGCCACCCGTGACTTCCCCGGCACCATCCGGTCCGGTACCGAGTACCCCCGTCCCGAGGGGCCCGACAAGAGCGCACAAGGGGACACAGGCACAAAGATTGCCCTCTTGATGCAATAGCATCAGGCCTATTTCTAGTTATACTATATGGGGGACAATGTGGGGCACATTATACTGTACGGAAGGTAATGTGGCGCCTAT
Source organism: Allobates femoralis (assembly GCA_033576535.1). Taxonomy (NCBI): domain Eukaryota; kingdom Metazoa; phylum Chordata; class Amphibia; order Anura; family Aromobatidae; genus Allobates; species Allobates femoralis. The sequence goes on from JARQOC010000006.1 coordinate 314,511,040, forward strand.
TATAACAAATGGAAGGCAATGTGGGAGCATTGTACCATATAGAAGGCAATGTGTGGGCAATGTACTATATGGAAGACAACCTGGTGGCATTATACTACATGGAGGGCAATGTGGAGACCATAATACTATATGGAGGATTATATCAGACCCATTATTCTATATGGAGCAACATTGTGCCTATTATACTATATTGAAGGCAATGTGTAGCCCATTATACTGTAATGAAGACTATGTGGGGCCAATTATACTATATGGAGAACAGGCCAGTTTTAGGCAAAGTAGGGCCCTGGGCAAAAGGTTAAAATGGGGCCCTAAATGTTCACAAATTGCACTGTCACACTCAGACATTTAGGGTACATTTGTGCTGTTTCAATCTTGTTTTTATAGTTTAATCTGTTATATTGATGCTTGTCTCTGCTGCCACCTGCTGGCCAGACCTTTCAATTCTTTCTGCCTTTCCTTGTCCAGCCTATGGGGGTGTGGCTCCTGCACGTGCTGTTTGTCTCGTCCTGTTTTTGCCCAGTCATTAGGAGACATCTTTACTGCAGAGAGTTCTATCCTCATGGAGCTAGAGAAGCAAAGTTTTTGACCCACAAGTAGCGACTGCAGAGACAAGCTTCATACAAGATTTCAATGCCATGTTTTGGATCATTCATCTATGGAATAAACCAGCATTGTTTTCATCCTAACGTGTGTACGCTTATCTGAGACGCTGCTCCGGGTCCTGTCTGCCCCTCTTATTGGAAGTACAAAGGTAAGAAAGAACTCTCACCCCATTATACAACCAGCATGCCTTTATCGCCTTTAAGTGGGAACAGAACAGTCAAAAACTTTGGTTGAAAGCTCCTAATAGTCAAAAACTCTGCTTGAAGGCTCCCAGCAGTCAAAAACTTTGGTTGAAAGCTCCTAGCAGCTAGAAAACTGCCTTACAGCCCAACATCCAGCTATAGATCTCCATGTGCCCTGTCCCTCTGTGCATTAATCTGCCCAGCAACAAGCCTTGTGTATCTGTCTGCCTGCAGCAGTGCACGTCTGGACAAGTCTGGAGGAAGCCCTCCCACCTGCCACATCTATCAGCTCTGCCTGTACTGTTATAAAGAACTGTTTTTATGCACCTGCGGTTTCCTTCTGGCCACATCGCTTCCATAAGCCTGCAGTACACTATACCTCATTACTGCACATCGGCGAGCTGCGAACCCCAAGTTTCGTCAAAGCCACCTTGGGGATCCCATCCGGGAGTTCCCGCAGAGCCGCACAGCGATTTTCGGACCCCTATTCAAAAGTTGAGTTTTTTAAAGAGACAGTACACCTTTATTCAAAATGGCCGAAAAGGACCTCGGACAGGCTCCCACTGCTGAAACAGAGCAAATACAACCTGATACCGTCCACGATGAAGCCAGGAGGCAGACCCCACGTCTCAAGCAGACCAAGTTACCCGACCAAAACGTTCTTACAAACCAACGGTAAAGGCAATTGAAAACTATCACGCTATGAAAGATGAGCTAAGTGAACGCCTGGAAGAACAGTGGGAACGCGTCGCCTCTTACATGTCGAGACTTGAACCCTTGTCAGGCGACGCCGCAAGCTTACAGTCTGTTATGGAACGGCTGAACGCCGCCCATGAAGGATACAAGAGACTGTCAACAAGGTACATTGCCCTTCTAAAAGACTTTAATTCTGATGAATCCCTTTCAGACCTCAGTAAGGCGCTAGAGACGGACAAAGGGAGAGATGCCAAGGTCCGACACGCCATAAACAAGGCCGAACACCGTATCTCTCACCTGCAAGAAACCAGATCACACCGATCGACCTCATCTAAACGTTCCTCTCGGGCATCCAGGTCGTCATCCTCAAGAAGTTCAACCATGAGCGACAGGATACTAGAGGCCCGCATAATAGCAGAGGAATCCAGGGTGAGACGTTCTTTCACTGAGAGAGAAGCAGAAGAAAAAAGGACAGAAGCAAGGGCAGAGGCAAAAAGGGCAGAAGCAGAGGTGGAAGCAAAAAAGATGGAAGCAAAAAGGGCGGAAGCGGAGATGGAAGCAAAAAGGACCGAAGCAGAAGCGGAGGCTCGAATACAGATCCTTCGGTCACAGATGGAAGAGGAGGTTGCGCTAGCTAAAGTAAGACTACTCGAGCAGGCATTGATCCAAGGTCTTGATCCAGCTAACTCGCCACCACTGGAAACGGATGATCCTGTCGATCGCACCAGAGACTATGTGCTAAACCGGGTACCTGTAGCGACCCCGGTTTACAGTACTGTCCAAGTCAACGACACCAAAACCCCCAACATACTTCTAAAGGTGCCAGTTCCCTCGAAGGCGCCCGAGCTAATTAACGACAGTCGCCGAGAGATACCCTCTCAAACACAGTCACCACCACAAGATGGCAACCCAGCGTTTCCTGGCCCACCTTCACAGCTCAAGCGGTATTCGTCAGATTTTTCAAGGGCTAAACCACAGCTCAACCCTGCAGCAGCATCATTCTACCCGGAAACAGCTCATCCATTCACGCCAGGCGGCCCATACGCCCCAGGGGCATCACGAGTCGTCGTGGCAACAAGTGGTGAGAAGTCGGACATGTCCGAGTTTGCCAGGTTCATGGTGAGCAGAGAGCTAATCAGTACTAGTCTTGTGAATTTTGATGATCGTGCAGAGAACTACAGGGCCTGGAAAGCAACCTTCAAGGCAGCCATCGCCAATCTCAACCTAACCGAAGAACAGGAACTCGACCTCCTGATCAAGTGGTTGGGCCCAAGCTCTTCAAGCCGTATCAAGAGCCTCAGAACCGTCTATGTAGGACAAGCAGAAGCAGGTCTCGCCGCCGCATGGCAAAGGCTGGAACGCACCTTTGGCAGCGCGGAAGCAATAGAGAAAGCCCTATTCAAGAGACTGCAGGATTTCCCAAAGATCAACCTTAAAGAAGTCCACAAGCTCCAAGACCTAAGTGATCTGCTCATGGAGCTGGAGCTCGCCAAATGAGACCCTCGTCTGTCCGGGCTGTGCTATCTGGATTCAGCCCATGGAGTAAACCCAATCGTGGTGAAGCTGCCATACAGTCTGCAGGAGAAATGGGCAACGTCAGTCTCAAGGTACAAAAGAGTGAACGACGTCACCTTTCCCCCATTTATCCACTTCTGCAGATTCATTGACGAGCAGGCCCAGATGAGGAACGACCCCAGCCTCGACTTCCTAGAATCCAACACTTCGGCAGCTGCAGCAACTCCAGCATCAAGGTATGAAAGTGCTATACAAAAACGCAGAGACACTAAGAGAGCTGTGAGTGTTCGAAAGACCGAACTACCATCACCCGCTACGCCCACAGACGAACAGAACACTGTCTCACCACGAGATAAGTCTTTCAATCGTGAATGTCCCATCCACAAAAAAACCACACTCACTGACCAAGTGCAAGGGGTTTAGATCCAAAACCTTACAGGAGCGCAAGAAGATCCTCACTGAGCTTGGGATTTGCTTCAAATGCTGCGCATCACTTGAGCACATGGCCAAGGACTGTAAATCCACAGTCAAGTGTGGGGAGTGCCACAGCGAAACGCACATTTCAGCCATGCATCCTACCCGGCTAGCTAGAGACACACCGGCTACAGTCACCACCGCTCCCGCTCCAAGTCATGGCGGGGAGCCACAGAATCAGACTGACACCGCCACAACTGTTTCCTGCTCATGCTCAGAGGTATGTGGAGAGGGCCGAATGGAGAAATGTTGTGCCCGAATATGCCTCATCAAGGTTTATCCCGAGGGACGCCCAGAAAAGGCGATGAAGGTGTATGCCATCATAGACGACCAAAGCAACCGGTCCCTGGCAGGAACCAAATTCTTTGAAGCCTTCGGAATTAGTGGACCATCAGAACCCTACACCTTGAACACCTGCTCAGGCCGCATAGAGACTAACGGCAGAAGAGCCCGGGGATTCATTGCTTCTCCTATCAACGGGAAGACTGAAATACCTCTACCAACGCTCGTTGAATGTGACCAAATACCCAGCCACAGGAGTGAAATTCCTACCCCAGAAGCTGCACTTCATCAACCACACCTGAAACACCTCGCGAGCGTTATCCCACCTATAGACAACAACGCGGAGATTCTACTCCTGCTCGGCAGAGACAACCTGAGAGTACACAAGGTGCGACAACAGTGCAACGGACCTGACTATGCACCATACGCCCAGAGACTGGACTTGGGATGGGTAGTCATAGGAAATGTGTGTGTTGATCGATCAGAAATCGACTCCTTCAGGACCTACGTGCATGGAGATGGGCGCACAACCTGCCTAAGACCATGTCCTCATCACCATGAAGTGAAGAAGCCCCCAGACTCAATACAGCTACCCGACGTCGCTTCTTCCCTGCGTACCGACAACTTAGGAAGATCAGTCTTTCACGCAACCTATGGTCTCCAAAGAACCGCGTCAGAGGGAGAGTCCGAGTATGGCACAGACGCGAGAGACTTTGTTGAAAAAAACTTTTACGTAGATGACGGGCTCAAATCACTACCCACCGAGGAAGCAGCCATTGATTTGCTCAAAAGGACCCAAGGTCCAGAGTTCTTGCTGAGACAGTCGGAGGAAGGTGTCCAGGAAAACTTCAGCATCCTAGATCCAGATAACGATCCAGACGTCCGAACTGAAGTCAACCCCCTGGGTACCAGTGCAGAGGAAGCTTCCAACCTCGGCTGCCAACGTTTTGAACGTTTCTCCAGCTGGACAAGACTCGTCCGGACTGTCGCCAGGTTAGTGCACATCGCCAGATGCTATCGTACAGACCTAAAAAACAAAGACTGTCATCGCTGGCATGTGTGCCACAAACTCCTTTCTGCTGAGGACATCTCCCATGGTGAGTCCCTCATAATACGCCACCTCCAACAGAGCGAATTCGCCACCGAATGGAACTGTTTACACAACAAACAGCAGATTCCACTAAGAAGCCCTCTCGCCAATCTAAACCCGATTATGGACAGTTTTGGCTTACTTAGAGTCGGCGGTCGTTTAAATCAGGCTCGTTTCGGAGTCGCAGAACAAAATCCTCTCATCATTCCCAACAAACACCACGTTACAGTCTTGCTGATCCGACATCACCATGAAAGGACTGAACACCAAGGCAGGCAGATCACAGAGGGCGCCGTACGGTCGGCAGGCCTTTGGATCATTGGAATGAAGAGACGTGTAGCACAAATACTCCATGATTGTGTGCATTGTCGCAAAACGAGAGGAAAGCAACTGTGCCAACAAATGGCTGATCTGCCTGCAGACAGACTTTCTACGGAACCACCTTTCACCTACGTGGGCCTAGACGTGTTCGGACCATGGATGGTATCCTCACGCAGAACGCGTAGCAGCCGAGCAGACAATAAGCGGTGGGCTGTGCTATTCACCTGCATGAGTGTTCGAGCCGTTCACATTGAGGTGTTAGAATCCATGGATACTTCCTGCCTGATCAATGCCTTAAGGAGGTTCTTTGCCATTAGAGGACCAGTAAAGCAGCTGAGGTCCGACCGTGGCAGCAACTTCGTCGGTGCATGTAGAGAGCTGAACATCGACACCAAGCCAATCCAAGACCAGCTAGCAGACAAGGGTTGCACCTGGATCTTCAATTCTCCTCACAGTTCTCACATGGGAGGCTCCTGGGAGAGGATGATCGGGATCTCACGCAACATCCTGAACTCCATGCTAAAGGACGTTAACTCCTCAAGACTCACGCACGAGACTCTAGTCACTCTTTTAGCCGAAGTCTCAGCCATCATCAATTCGAGACCCCTCGTGCCGGTGACAATGGATCCAGAGGTACCAACCATGCTGACTCCCACTATCCTTCTTACTCAAAAAATTGACAACACGGTAATTCCCAGCGGAGACTTCACTCACGCCAACACCTACCAAAGACACTGGAAACGAGTCCAATATTTGGCCGACTACTTCTGGAATCGATGGAGAAAGGAATACCTCACCGTTCTTCAAGGAAGAAGGAAGTGGCGACATCCCAAGCCAAATATCAAGGAAGGAGACCTGGTCCTTATGAAAGATCAGACCACTGAAAGAACTGACTGGCCTCTGGGACTTGTTACTAAGACACTACCTAGCCAGGACGGCAATGTGCGGAAGGTGGAGCTAAGGGTCTTCAGGAAAGGTGAGACGAAGACCTTTGCAAGGCCGATCCACGAACTCATTCTGCTGTTGCCCGCAGAGAGCGCCACTACGGGATGAACGCTTCCTGACCTGAACTTTAGCCGTTTTCTTTTTTCCTCATTTTTGGATTCTAGAATTTTGAATTGTTGTATTTAACATGCCTTTCGTTTTAGGTATTGTTATGGACTAATAGTGGAATCCCCAAAGTGAATTCCAGACGGGGAGTGTGCTGTTTCAATCTTGTTTTTATAGTTTAATCTGTTATATTGATGCTTGTCTCTGCTGCCACCTGCTGGCCAGACCTTTCAATTCTTTCTGCCTTTCCTTGTCCAGCCTATGGGGGTGTGGCTCCTGCACGTGCTGTTTGTCTCGTCCTGTTTTTGCCCAGTCATTAGGAGACATCTTTACTGCAGAGAGTTCTATCCTCATGGAGCTAGAGAAGCAAAGTTTTTGACCCACAAGTAGCGACTGCAGAGACAAGCTTCATACAAGATTTCAATGCCATGTTTTGGATCATTCATCTATGGAATAAACCAGCATTGTTTTCATCCTAACGTGTGTACGCTTATCTGAGACGCTGCTCCGGGTCCTGTCTGCCCCTCTTATTGGAAGTACAAAGGTAAGAAAGAACTCTCACCCCATTATACAACCAGCATGCCTTTATCGCCTTTAAGTGGGAACAGAACAACATTTACAAACACCGAATTCAGATTGGTAAATGAGTGTGATTTATAATATTCAGGTCATTCAGCGCTTGTTTCCGGCCTTTTTACACCCGATGATGAAGAATGATGGCACAGAACAATCAACGGTAGAGCAATCTGTCTCTACAGTATCATGTTATCGGCAGCACCAGGGACGTAACAACAATAGGTGCAGGGCTTGCGATCGCACCCGGGCCCTGCAGCCTAGGGGGGCCCCAAATGTCCCTTTGGCCCATAGAAAAAGACTAATACTACTAAAGATTTGCAATAATTGGGGGCCCCGTTGGAGCTTTCGCATCAGGGCCCCGAGGCCTGAAGTTGCACCACTGGGCAGCACTTCTGCAGTTTGCAGCCGGCGATGTGCTGTCGAGAGCAAAGATTTGTGTTCCTCCATAAACATCCTTCACCTGATGATGAGCAGCAATTTGCCCATTTGTTGGGCGATTGCCAACATGTTTATACCTAAGAACTCTCATCTGTGCATCCGGGATTTATAAATGTGGATGTTACATACACACAACACACAGTATGTGACGCAAAACACTGTATATTACATGTATACACCTAGCACACACACAGACACATACACATCCATTCCCATCATTGTCTGTGCCATACAGGACGGCTCTTCCAGGGAAGGTCTCTCTTTCTAACCACTTATACTCTGACCAAGAGATGGGGATTGTGAACACAGGACTCCTTATTTTGATTAAAAATTAAACATGACTGATTCCTTTTAAAAACAGCGCCACCCCTGTCTACAGGTTGTTTGTGGTATTGCAGCGCAGCTCAATTGAAGGGAATGGACCTATGCTGTAATACTACATGCCAGCTGTACACAGGGGTGGCGCTGTTTATGATAGAATATTGTAACGTTTTATTAATCCTGGACATTCCCTTTAATGCCTTGCAAGTTCTGCTTGATAACTGTCTACAAATAGAAATTGAGGTCTCCTAACCCTATTTACAGCCATAATGATCATGTAAAGACTGAAGACTGCGGGGGGGCGCTTCTGCTGCTATTGCATGGCTATTACGCAACTTTTATAACTTTCACCACTTAGTGATTTTTCGTTTTTGTTTTTTCCTCCCTATCTTTCAGGAGCCATAACTTTTTTATTTTTACTTCTACATAGCCGCATGAGGGCTTGTTTTTTTGCAGAACGAGTTGTAATTTTGAATGACATTATTCATTCTACCACATAATGTAAGGGAGAATGAGAAAAAAATTCCAAATGCTTTGAAATTGCAAAAAAGTGCAATTCCACAATTTTTTGACTTTTTTATTTACCATGTTAACCTATATGTTAAAAGTGATCTCGTAAGTTCTGGGTCAGAATAAGCAGATACCGAACATTTTTTTTTATTTCAATGATTTAAAAAAAGCAGAAATTTGTAAAAAAAAAATATATATATATATATATATATAAATTAAAATTATCTTTATTTGCCATTTTCTGAGATCCTTATTGTTTTAATTTTTCAAGTTACAGGGCTATGTGAGGCTTATTTTTTGCGCCCCTGAGACGCCATTTTTACTGATACCATTTTGAGTCAGATACAATATATCGATCACCTTTTATAACATTCTATTGTAACAATGTGTTGGCCCAAAAATGGAATTCTGGCGTTTTTATTTTTTTCCAGTTACACCTTTTACTAATTTGATTAATTTACTTCATATATACAGTTGTGGCCAAAAGTATTGACACCCCTGCAATTCTGTCAGATAATACTCAGTTTCTTCCTGAAAATGATTGCAATCACAAATTCTTTGGTATTATTATCTTCATTTAATTTGTCTTCAATGTAAAAAACACAAAAAGAATTGTCCTAAAGCCAAATTGGATATAGTTCCACACCAAACATAAAAAAGGGGGTGGACAAAAGTATTGGCACTGTTAGAAAAATCATGTGATGCTTCTCTAATTTGTGTAATTAACAGCACCTGTAACTTACCTGTGGCACCTAACAGGTGTTGGCAATAACTAAATCACACTTGCAGCCAGTTGACATGGATTAAAGTTGACTCGACCTCTGTCCTGTGTCCTTGTGTGTACCACATTGAGCATGGAGAAAAGAAAGAAGGCCAAAGAACTGTCTGAGGACTTGAGAAACCAAATTGTGAGGAAGCATGACCAATCTCAAGACTACAAGTCCATCTCCAAAGACCTAAATGTTCCTGTGTCTATCGTGCGCAGTGTCATCAAGAAGTTTAAAGCCCATGGCACTGTGGCTAACCTCCCTAGATGTGGACGGAAAAAAATTGACAAGAGATTTCAACGCAAGATTGTGCGGATGGTGGATAAAGAACCTCGACTAACATCCAAACAAGTTCAAGCTGCCCTGCAGTCCGAGGGTACAACAGTGTCAACCCGTACTATCCGTCGGCGTCTGAATGAAAAGGGACTGTATGGTAGGAGATCCAGGGAGACCCCACTTCTTACCCCGAGACATAAAAAAGCCAGGCTGGAGTTTGCCAAAACTGACCTGAGAAAGCCTAAAACGTTTTGGAAGAATGTTTTCTGATCAGATGAGACAAAAGTAGAGCTTTTTGGGCAAAGGCATCAATATAGAGTTTACAGGAGAAAAAAAGAGGCAACCAAAGAAAAGAACACGGTCCCTACAGTCAAACATGGCGGAGGTTCCCTGATGTTTTGGGGTTGCTTTGCTGCCTCTGGCACTGGACTGCTTGACCGTGTGCATGGCATTATGAAGTCTGAAGACTACCAACAAATTTTGCAGCATAATGTAGGGCCCAGTGTGAGAAAGCTGGGTCTCCCTCAGAGGTCATGGGTCTTCCAGCAGGACAATGACCCAAAACACACTTCAAAAAGCACTAGAAAATGGTTTGAGAGAAAGCACTGGAGACTTCTAAGGTGGCCAGCAATGAATCCAGACCTGAATCCCAAAGAACACCTGTGGAGAGATCTAAAAATGGCAGTTTGGAGAAGGCACCCTTCAAATATCAGAGACCTGGAGCAGTTTGCCAAAGAAGAATGGTCTAAAATTCCAGCAGAGCATTGTAAGAAACTCATTGATGGTTACCGGAAGTGGTTGATCGCAATTATTTTGGCTAAAGGTTGTGCAACCAAGTATTAGGCTGAGGGTGCCAATACTTTTTTCTGGCCCATTTTTGGAGTTTTGTGTGAAATGATCAATGTTTTGCTTTTTGCTTCATTCTCTTTTGTGTTTTTTCATTTAAGACAAATTAAATGAAGATAATAATACCAAAGAATTTGTGATTGCAATCATTTTCAGGAAGAAACTGAGTATTATCTGACAGAATTGCAGGGGTGTGAATACTTTTGACCAACACTGTGGATAGCTTAGATTTTTTCAAACGCAGTGATACCAAATATGTGTATTTTTTGGGTTTTCTTTACTGCATTAATGCCATTTCCAGTGCAGCTCCTTTGGGGGCCCCCAAGAGAGTGGGGGCCCTGGGCAACTGCCCAGTCTGCACCCCCCCTTCCTTAACGCCGACCCTGAAGGTGAACTATTTGGGGCACATTATACTGCATGGAAGGCAAAGATGGGCCCATTATACTATATGGAAGGCAATGTGAGGCCCATTATACTACTGTACATGGAAGATAATTTTGGGCCCATTATATTATATAGAGGAATATGTGTGGCTCATTGTACTGTTTGGAGTGTTATAGGGATGAATTATACTATGTGGAATGCAATGTGAAGTCCATTATACTGTGTCAAAAGCAATGTGGGGTTGATTATACTGTATGGATGGCAATGTGGAACCCATTATACTGTTTGGAGGGCTAGTGTTGGCCATTATACAGTTTGGAGAGGTGTGGGGGCTATTATATGTGCAGAGGACTGTGCGGAGGGCTTACAGTCGGGGATCATATTGTGTTGGGCTCACTTTATTTTGCTGGGGGAGTTGAGGAAGGTACAGTAGGTTCATCATACTATGTGTGTGGAGGGTACTGTTGAGGAATTATTATTGTATCATACTGTGTTTGGGGAAGAAGGATGGGGGGTAATTTTGTTGGTGTCATACTTTATGGTTGCAATCAGAGGGGATTATGGGCTTCAACAGGAGGAGATGCCCAATAGGAAATCATTTGGGGCCTCATGATTTCTATGTATGTCCCTGGCTTTGATATGGTAAAGAATGTAGACCTCTTTAGTTTGGTAGTTCCTACGGTAGCTATTTCTTTTTGCTATGGCATCTGGCAAGAAACAGCTGAATGGATAACAAGTTAATAACTTGACAGTAAAGGACAACTCAAGGACTCGCTTGTTTAATTTTAGTTTTGGGTGAAAATGCTCCTTCTGGAAGAAGAGGGTTGACATAAATAGGTCATGTTCAGACTACGTAATAGTTGCTACTGGGTATTACAAGGGTCAGTTCTGGGTTTCATAACTCCGTGAGAGTAAACATTCATGCCCGAGGATGGAGTAGATTATGTAGAGTAGTTAGCAGAGAAGATAAGAATGTTGCACTTCAGAAGTATTTTGTCAACTATAAAGATACATTGGGGAATAGTAAAATAATATTATTTACAATTAGTAATATGATGGCATGAGATCAGAATAAGTAATGTTCTATCTGGGTGTTACAGTATTCATTTTGAGCTTTCAACTAACCATTTATTTTATAACTATAAATATATACTCCACTAGGTACAAAAGTGGCCTTGGTCACTTGCCGCATATGTTAATTACTGTATGTAACAGCCTGATGCTGCATCCGATTTACACATTAATTAAAATAAATCATGTTAATTCTTTGTCCAGCTCACACTGCCTGCCATCTTCCTGTTACCATCCTCCCCACACTTATAAAATTCTTTCATTTTTTTCACTTCATAGAGTTAACTGTTAGCTGGGATCAATGTCTGACACTGTTATTGGGGATTTGTGGCTTTCACTGTTATTGAGGGGATTGTGCATCCTTTCATGGTTTATTGTAACAGTATATAGGCAAAGTCTACCTGGAATAGAAAATGATGGTGGGTGTCTGTAGAATTATGTTACACTATGTGTACATGTTAGAGATTTGCAGCAAATCTTGATGTGTTGGCTTGAAAAAGCTGCTTAAAATATGTGGGGTTTTCTTGCATTTTTTCCATGCGTTTTGATTGCGGAGATTCTCCACTCAGCATGGGTGAAATCCGTAGCAAAAATGCTGCAAGAATTGACATACGGCAGATCTGAATTTGCTGCAAGTCTGCAAGAAAAAAATAGGCAACGACATAGGGGCTGTCAGTCACTTGGAATCCCTGATGTTTTGAGGCAAACCTGTAACCTGACTGAGATTATTTTCCTCTGATCGCTATATTCAGACTATTCAGTTATCCAATATCTTCTCTTACCAGAAAGCAGTAATATTTTTGCCCTGAGAGTCTGCCGACACCATTGATGGATTAACTCTTTCATTTTGCACTCATGTTGTCTGACGGTTAAAATACTATTAGGGTATCTTTCTTGATCATCTATTTGCATACAGTATGGTACTGTACAGTATTGCACTGTAGTAAATGGTAGACATTCCACCAAGAAAAGCAGATACCCCCAAAAGAATTGCACTCAAAAGACACAAGACCCAAAACAATAATGGCCACTTTACACACACCAACTTATCTGTCCAACCTCTGAACAACTTACTGGTTGCAGTGAAATCATGGACACATTGTTCCATTTGTACACAGCCACAAAATGGAGCAATGTGTCCATGATTTCACTGCAACCAGTAAGTTGTTCAGAGGTTGGACAGATAAGTTGGTGTGTGTAAAGTGGCCCTAAGAGTTGTCATGTGCCGGGCTCTTACACACAGATTGGGTTGTCCTGCTAGCGTCACTCCTGTCAGAGGCGTGTTATGTGCCGTAAGGTCCTTTGGAATTTCAGCTACTCTCTTCCTCGCTCCGCTGCAGCCAAGTGTAGCTGCTCTAATATAATGGGCTTGGGAGGGGAATGATGCTAGCGGGACTACCCAATATGTGTGGGAGTCTGGCACTTGCCAACCTTGTTGTTTTACGTCTTGTGGAATCTTTTGGATGTGTTTGCTTTCCTTTATGAAGGGTCTATTTGTCCTGCTGAATTCTATTGCCAATTGATTTGACTTTTTACATGTATAGCTGCCTGGACACTATTTGAATTGACTTTTTTATGAATTGTAATTAGGGATTATTTTTGAAGTAGGGCTTATATTTCAAGCATCCTCATTAAACTATAAAAATCATGCTAGGGCTTAATTTTAGGTTAAGTCTTATTTTCAAGGAAATGGGGAATCTTACAAATTTTTAAAGGGAACCTGTCATCTGATCCATGCTGTCCAAACTGCAGTAAGAATCAGAGCCTGGTTTCATGATTACAGCCAGGTATATTTTTTTGGAAAACACTACATTATTTCAGAGAAAATATAGTTAGAAGATTTGGCCGGGGACCATAAGCAGAAATGAGATTAGTCAAGTGTGGCCCCTTGACTTACTTTTTCCGGCACTGCAAGAGGTGATTGTCAGGTGTTGCTCATAGAGAGAAGATTAGTTAATTACCCACAGTTTAAACAGCAGACATGTTTTCTTTAAATAGGTGGTTTAACAGTTACTCTCCTTAGCATTCCCATAATATCTTTGAGGATTTAAAATTACTTAAAGAGATTATCCTGTCTTATAATAAAATTCTGCAGTGACTCTGTGTCTGCAGACTACTGAAACCTTACAGTGTGCACACTGCATGCTGTTAAGATTCCCTGGTATTGCTGTTGAGAGTGGGCGGTATTGTAACAGGAAGAATGCGTTTTGCATACTACTGTGTTCGGCCTTGCTCAATTCACTTATGTTGTTTAATTATTCACATACAGTGACTGCAGACTACTATCAGAAGACCAGGCAACTCCTTTAACAGTTAAAGTGATCCTCTAACTGAAAAGTTACTTTACATCACTTATGTATTGTCACCATTCATGATGCCCTTTCTTTCCCCAAACTGCTTATCCACTGAGACCAGAGACCCGCTCCTTGTATATATGATGGACATCACAATGGAATAGGGAGAAGGTAAGTCTGATCTACACCGCCATGGCACAGGAAATGTAGGCGACGATGGTTCAAACCTTTCTCTGTGCTCCTTATGCCATCATGGTGGCCATCTTTAATGCAGAAGGACAGGAACATAAATCTTAGAAGATGTGCCAGAGGCATGCAAATTGAGAATATCTGGTAGGACAAATGCTTAGTCATGTTTCAGTGCCAGGATGGAGGGTCACTTTAAAGGGAACCTGTCACCCCCTTTGGGCGTTCTAAACTGTGCCCACCATCTGTAACAAGCTGTAATTGAGGTTCCTGTAACCCCTCTATGTGCCCAGACGTCCCCCTGCATACCCGAGAAATTCATTTTTATTCAGTCCTGCGCTGTGTGGTAATTAGCACTGAAAAGGTTTGGGAGGAATCGCTCTATGTGGTCCTCCCCGCTCCCTGCCTGGAATAGCCGCCACGCTGTTTTGAAATTCATTCCCCTCCTGTGTATGGGCGTTGATTGACAGGTTTATAATCGCAGTGGAACAGGTCACTGTGCTCCATTGAAGATACACAGTGTGCAAAGTCTCACGAGATTTGTGAAGTCTTGCGAGACTTCGGGCACTGTGTATCTTCAATGGAGCACGGTGACCAACTCCCCTGCGCTGGCACGACTATAAGCCCGTCAATCAACATCCATACACAGGAGGGGCGTCAATTTTAAAACTGTGGGGTGGGTATTTCAGGCAGGGGGTAGCGAGTACCACATAGAGCAGACCCTTCCGGACCTTTTCAGCGGTCATTACCATACAGCGCGGGACAGAATAAAGTACATTTCTCAGGTATGCAGGGGGACGTCTAGGCACATAGAGGGGTTACAGGAACCCCAATGACAGAATGGTACAGATGGTGGGCACAGTTTAGAATGCCCAAAGGGGATGACAGGTTCCCTTTAAAGTGACCCTCCATCCTGGCACTGAAACATGACTAAGCATTTGTCACACATAGTCCTACCTGATCTCTTCAAATTGCATCCCTCTGGTACATCTTCTGAGATGGTGGGCACTGTTTAGAATGCTCAAATGGGGTGACAGGTTCCCTTTAATACCTAACATTATTGAAATTGTATAGTAGGGGAGATGTTAATTTACACCAATATACAAGGTGGTCTAGAAAGTTATTAATTAAAATATAATAACAGTAGAGGTCTTCACTTCAGATTTATTCTGTCCTGATCAGTGAACAGAAAGTCAGCAGTGGGTTAAAATGCGATGTAACAAGGTTCCAGCTCTCTGGTTAAAATGTCCAAAACTAATTACTAAAATTCCATTCCAGAGTATATAAACAGGCAAATAGATGGGAGAAAAAGCAACGCAATCCCACATTCTTTGTAAAACCTGGCTTTGATGGAGAACACAGGATCACATTCAAAACGTGTTGCTCTTTCTTGATACATATCAGTTTTTAGTATTTTTTTTAAGTAATGATGCTCCATGCATGTCATAAATTTCCATCTTTGGCTATTCAAGCTGTTCCTGTAATAGCTATTGACCAGTCAGTAGAGTTGTGGTGTAATGCGGTCAACTAAACATGATGAAGAAACCCTTTATACTGCACTGATTCTTGTTAGTTGAAACAGACAAGAAATTTATTTGCTAAGTTTCAGATTAATGTGGGGATCTTGAGGTATTTCATACAGTTGCCCATGCATCTTAGACAGTAGGTGAGACAATCATTTGGTCAACAGCCATCTCCTCTTCCCCTCCCCTGTTCCCCCAATAAACATGCATGGTTGCCCAATTGTGCATGTATTTTCAATGGACAAAGAGAAATAAACGGACAGACACCTCTGAAATCATCATGACTCCCAGGATTACAAGCAGATGCAGCAATGAAATTCAACATGAGGATCCTTCATTCTCCATAATCTAGTAGATTAGAATTGTGAGGCCCCTATACACATTATATTGTTGACCAGCCCATCTAAAATCAATGAGTGCAAATGACTTTTCTGTAATGTAAATGGAGGTCTTTAAAGAACAGAAACATTTGAAATCATTAGGCTGATAGGCCAGCTTTTACTAGTTTCATGAGGTAAAGATAACAGGCACCAAACATATATTAATCATTCATGAATATGTAGGTCACTGCCTATAATATACACTAAAAGAACACAGTCAATTTGAGCCAATAATGAAACAGCATTACAATTTAACCTATAGCTGACCATAAGTGTATCACATCTATGTATAATGTGAATAGCAACAAATTCTCGGACATCTTTAAGATGGAAAAGGACAGCACTGAGCAGCCTTACATCATACTTTACAATATAATGTTATATATCTGGTGGGCAGTACTGTATAGTGCGCTAACCCTCCCTTTCAAATTGATATGTTATGCTGTCACATCATTGCTATATGTCCTTCCTGGTTGGTAGGGGTGGGCTGTTAGGGGGAAGGGGGCGTCCCACTGAATCCCCTCCTTTGTCATTATTATCCAATAAAATTCTACCCCCTTTTCCTATATATATATATATATATATATATATATATATATATATATGTATCAAAGTGAAGTGGTATGTCTCCTGCTACTGCCCATTGCAACAGAGACCCCTAGGGTACGAGCGAGGCTTTTAGTGTAGACAGGGACCCTTCAAAATTATGGTCACCGTGAAGTGGTTGAATGGCAGGCATATATTGCAAGAAGAACGTTGTCCGAAATGCGTCCAGCGGGGACTGCGTTCCTATTTTATATGTTTGATTTTATACTCACCTAAAACTTGGAATAAAGGCTTGCAAATAAGGAGATACGTCTGGTGCCGGATTTCTATCATCCATCCATGTGACCGATCAGCTGATCGGGTTGTCTCATGATCACGCGGTTTAAATTTTTCGTGCGCCGATCAATTTTGGCGGGCGCAGGATTTAAACCGCTCAGCTGATCGGTCACATGACTAGCATCAGCTGAGCAGTTTAAATCCTGCGCCCGCCAAAATTGATCGGCGGGCGGGAGATTTAACTCAGGACTCCTTGCTCCAAATCTTGTCCTTTGTACCTTGCCCGTACCTTCACTAATATCTTGTCTCATTCTAGTGGAGTCACTTTGAGCCTGCTACGTCTTGCCTGCTTGCACCTGCCAACAATCGGCTTGCCAAGTCCACCTGTGGCATCAGTCTCCAGTGAGCCTGCTATGCCAGTCAGCCAGCACTCTGTCATCGGTGTTCCAGCTCCTTGCTCCATACCACTTTGTATTGAACGCTGCTCCTCCTGGCATCTACCAGCCTGCAACTCTGTTACAGACGTTTGCCTGTGATTTATCTGGTGGGTGTACTCCAATAAAGGCATTACCGTTATTACCATTATTCCAACAACTCTCAAGCCTGTTCATCCCTAGTGGTCAGCTGCCACAGTTCACCTGTGATCCAGGGGTCCACTCTTCATGCTCATGCCTCCGTGAGCCTAACAACACTACAGATAAAAATATTCATGAAAACATTCTCTAAAAAGCTGATATGTTTGGGATAAGTCTATTCCAAGATGTTCTGCTGCTGTAACCTCTATGGGTCAGCAGTAATCTGTGAGGAAACTAACTGCCAAGGCCCAGATTCATCATGGTGTTTAGTTTACGACAGAATTCTGGCATAAAACACCTTCAAATGTCACAGAATTTCTGTACAACAGAATTTGCGATTTTTGACATTTTCACTTCAGTTTTGGGCAGCCCTGCAAAGTTGGGTGAGGATCCAGGGCGGTAAAGGGTGTAGTTACACCTACTCGACAAATTCATAAAAAATGACGGTCTTCCCTAATCCAGAAATGTTACTCCAAGCAGTCTCTTAGGCTAGGGTCACACTTGAGGGCTGGATGCGATTTTGCATGCGATTTTCACAATTGAAATGTGTGAAAATCGCATGCAAAATCGCATCCATACGATATAATGGCCAAAACGCATGCCCCAATTCCAAAATCGCATGGTTAAAGTGCCATGTGATTTTGGGATGCGATTTTGCCTCAGCACCAAAAAACCTATCTTGAGACATTTTTTGGTGCGATTTGAAATTCACGTGCGATTTTTTTAACATGGG
Source organism: Allobates femoralis (assembly GCA_033576535.1). Classification (NCBI taxonomy): domain Eukaryota; kingdom Metazoa; phylum Chordata; class Amphibia; order Anura; family Aromobatidae; genus Allobates; species Allobates femoralis. The sequence continues at coordinate 314,528,958 of JARQOC010000006.1, forward strand.
GCCCTATGTAAATTGCATGCAAAAACGCATGGCACTAAATGGTACCATGCGTTTTTGCATGCATTTTCGCATGCGTTTTGTAAAGCTGCTCCTGACCTAACATCAAAAATGCAGCCCAAAATCGCAGGCTGGAAAAAGCAACCTTTAAAAACGCATGCAAGTGTGACCCTAGCCTTAAAAGGAACCTGTCACCCGCTTTAGGCATTTTAAACTATACCCACCAGCATTTACTTGATGGAAATGGGGTTCTAGTAACCCCTGTATGTGCCCAGACTGGTCATTCCTACCTGAAATATGAACTTTTATTATGTTCAGAGCTGGCCTCCTACTGAGACCAGGAGGCTGCTGTTTAGACCGGGTGGAATGGTGTGCTCGCCGCCCCTCCAGGCTGCTAAACCCGCCCTTTAGTTTTCAAATTTCCAGCCCCTCCTTGGGCTGGCACGGTGAGTGATAGCTGCACTCGCGCCGGCACAGTGGAGCGGGTGACCGCGATGCATTGAACAGGCTGATGTCTCGCGAGAATTCACAAATCTCATCAGACGTCGGCAATATGCACGGACTGAGTAGGCGCAGGCGCACCTGTCTATGCAGATGTCTCACAAGTTTTGTGAAGTCTCGTGAGACATCGGCCTATTCAATGCACCACGGTCACCCACTCCACTGCGCCAACACGAGTGCGACTGTCAGTCAACACGCCAGCCAGAGGAGGGGTGGAAAATTTGAAAACTGCTGGGTGGGTTTAGCTGCCTGGAGGGGCGGCGAGCACACCATCCACCCGGTCTAAACAACATTCTACCAGTCTCAGTAGGAGGCCAGCTCTGGACGTAATAAAAGTGCATATTTTAGTTATGCGGGACACGTCTGGGCACATACAGGGGTTACAAGAACACCATTTACATCATGTAAATACTGGTGGGCATAGTTTAAAATTCCCAAAGGGGGTGACAGCTTCCCTTTCAATTGAAGTAATATTTCTGTTCTCTGGCAAAGCGTACAAAGGTATAAACCAGTGATAAACTTCCAATTCATGAAGTGGCGAGTGCCTCTCGATGAATCAGTGCATCTTATTTCTGCATGTCACTCATTATGACTGGTGTACTGAGGGTTCTATTTCAACATAGCGCCGACATAGGGGAAATAGAGCATTACAAAGTATTCATTAAATTCAATAAGATGTAGTACTCAGAGTGTAAAGGACCTGTTACACAGGCTAGGTGATACAAAAGTGCTTGCAAGTGTTGGGGAATAAATGCACATTTAGACAATAATACTCAAACTAGCTTCAGCTCTCTCCGACCCTTGTGTGACAGCATCCTACATGTCTATGCAGCCTTCATGTCTAGGTCTGGAGAGGCGCTGCCAGTGTAAGCATTGTGGTCCGATCGCAGTCCGATTTGTATAGTTGTCGGGATGCACCCTAAGGCTAGGGTCACACTTGAGCCTTGGAAGCGCTAAAAGCTAGCATTTTTCACAAGTGCAAATTGTGAAAAACGCTAGCGTTAAAGTCTCCATAGGCTCCAATGCAAAAAACGCATGGTCAAAATGCAACATTGACGCTATTTCCTTTTTTGCTAAAGCACCCAAAAACGCAGTAAGCAACTTTTTCGGTACGTGTGCTTTTTTTAACGCATGCTTTTTTTAACATAGGAGCCTATGGGAAACACGTGCGTTCACATACATGTATGTACATCAAGGGCGGACCTACCGTGGTGCAGCTGGTTCAGCTGCACCAGGGCCCCGACTGAGTAGGGGGCCCCTCAAGCATCAGTAGGGGGCCCCCGTGATCCTGTGTCAGGAGAGAGGAGGGTAACTGAGGGAAGCTTCCTGCTTCCCTTGGCTGTTCCCGCCCCTCCTCTGCAGTCCCGGCTCCCAGACCTTCAATGCGCAGTGGCTCGGCGCAGGTAGGAGTTAGCACCCCCCCGTTCCTCACCTAGAGCTGCCAGCCCCCCTGTTTCTCACCCAGAGCTGCCAGCACCACACCCAACACCCCCTTTTCCCCCCCGCTCCTCATCTACAGCTGCACCAGGGCCCTCCAGGATGAAGGTCCGCCACTGATGTACATGCATATATGTACCATTTATTAACGCTAGCGCTAAAAAGGTAAAAAATGCCATGAAAATGGCAAGGGCAAAAAACTGCACACATAAACGCATCCTTACAAAGGACGCCCCCTCCAAATGTGACCCTATCCTAAGAATGCTCATTTGTAATTGGCCTATCTAAACATGCCGCCAATCACTCACTGAACAAGCTAACGCTTGCTTCTCGGCCAGTATGAAAACCATTGTTGTCAGCAGCACATCACACGGCTTAAAAGCAGGATGAGCTCCTGAGATAATGAAACTGTATGGGAACAGGACAATCATTTTAATGATAATATTTCCCCATACAGTTTTTCTTGAGCTATGTGAAAGGTGCAGAAAATGAACACTGATCGACTTCTACATAGTCAGTAGGGACTTGTTAATGGGTTGAAATCAAAGGGCCCATAGAATTAATGGACTTTTTTTCGCTTAATAAATGAGAGTCCTGGAATTCTTTAATAACGTATTTGAAAATGGGTTTTATGTTGCCATCACAATGAAAATAGCATGACAAATAGGTATGTGATGTGCCTTTGTATTACCACTATTGTGTATTTCTTTTCTATTGAAAACCTCATTGGTTATATTAGAAGTTAACAACACATGCACAAATTACACTTGTAAGGAAAAATAACCTTATCAGTATGGAGCAGGAAGAGGAGAAGCAGCCTAATGCAATTATACAGAAGGCAGGCATGATAAAGGGAGAGCTGACTCAGTGGTGTTAATTAGGGAGGATCAGAGGATGGAAAGAGTGGGTCACGGTTCAAAATGGACAACTCATTAGTGTTCAGAGGTATTAGCGGAGCTTAAGTGAGTGAGCGCTGCGCCATTAACAGAACCGCTTAGATGGCTACAATCTGCTTCGCAAAACTAGCTGATCGTTTTTAAGATGAAGTGGATTAAAGCGATGCATCAGCACATCAGCCATACACACCCAGACCTACCAGAATCCAGTCATTGAGAACACAGCCTGAACTCAATACTCAGTATCTCCTTATCCATCTATCCTGGCACATGCCTGGTAGTAATACTCTCCAGTATCCTGTACCACTTAGTCATTCTAGGTCACCTGTCAAGGAGAATAACGCTGTAATGACTTTAGGATGCCATAACTATGGCCTGGTTTGCACATAGATTTTTTCTTTTTTTTCTTATCTTAGAAGATGCTTATTTTAGCTTTAGTTTGCATCTTTAACACCTGGATATTTTTTTTATTCAAATCTTGATGTGAAAAAAAAATCACCCAGACCCCAAAGATAATTAAGACCATAAATCAGACTACAAGATTCCTTTACATGCCAAACCAGACTCCAAGATAAATCCAGATCTCCTAAAAGCCTTCAAAACCTTATACTGCATTTATACCAAAAGATTTTTGTGAATTCTTTGTGCATTCTTATGAATGAGTAAAGCACTCTGTCAGGCTGGAGCCACACTGTTATGCATCAAACAAGGAGCGTGTTTGATGCATGACAGTGATGTGAGTGAAATGCGTGTTTTGTGGGTGTGTAGTGCGAGTGTGGTGTGTGTGGGTGAGTGTGCTTGGCTGTATGCATGTGAGTGTGCTCCAAGTGTGCTGCGTGAGTGCGTGTGTGATGCGTGTCAGTGTGATGCTGTCCGTGGTCCTGAAGCGAACTTCAGGTCTGCGGACAGCATTTGCCAGTGATTTTAAACACTGTCAAAACCGCAGAGATTGATTTTGCCGGTTTCCCGGTACAGTAAGCAATAATGTTTCAGCGCTGTCACAGCAGTGCTGAAACATCATTGTTGAAAACACAACCGCTGACAAAATATTAAAGTAATAGGGGTTATTCAGCATGTTAATCCCCTCTTCAGGCTCTCTGCAACATGTCAGTGCAGAGTGTGCAGAGGGGGTTAATAACCCGGTGTCAGAAGGGTTAAATCGATGTTGGTGTGAATGACAATGTGGAGCCCACTGGGACGGGGTACTCAGTACCAGACCGGGTATTGCTGGGGATGTCACGGCGGTCTTGGTCCACACCATGTCTCGGGTTCTGCAATAAATGGGGGGATATTTACAGGGGAGTTTGTCGTGATGCCACCCACAGGTTATGGTCAATGAAGGGACCACCGCTGCAGTGTACTTATGTCAGGAGGATGGATGGATGCTGCAGCCAGGTGAATGAGCCTGCCGCGGGTCGGGACAGCTCCTGACAGGGTAAAATGGTGCAATAGCAGTTCTATATACCTGGAATCAGACACGGACACTGAAGCAGGGTTCACCGGGTTTACTTGTAAGTTCTTTGCGGTCAAACAGTTCATGGTACAATTCAGTTCTTAACAGCTTTACACAGTTAACTCCGGTAACACTTGAACCCTCTGCAGCAAGGTTTTCACTCTGAGACCCCTCACTCTTCCTATATATCCTTTCAGGCTGATTCTCTCTTCTTCTGGGTGGATTGCGGAGCGGTGCACGGTCCCTCAATGTAGCTTCCCTCTAAGTGTATGGGCGGTAAGCCGGGTCCTCCTAGTTGCTGCTATGCCCCCAACCCTGTAGTAGGAACACAGATCTGGAATCGGTGTTCCCCGTCAGTTTGTCTGGGGAGCCGGTGTGAAACTTCAGTCCCCCTCAGAGCCGACACTCTGGTTCCAGCCTAGCCTTGGGTGTCCCTGTTTTGCAAGGAATCACCGAGCTCTTTCCTACCCGTGTAACTTCCTGGGTACGTCAAGAGGGTCTGTCCTGTCACTAATTTGTCAGCACTCGCCTACTCCTCTTGGTCTTTCCCTCTCAGCCTACTCCAGCCTACTCTTGATCTTTACTGCTCAGCCTACCTTGGCCTACTGGCTAACTACTTCCTGTTTCACCTGTCTATACTGGTCTGTTACCTTGTCTACGCCTCACCCACTTATAACTAGCCCACTACCTCTTGCCTGCCTAAGTCCCAGGCTCCGAGTTGGGTCTTATGTCAGTGGATGTGTGTTTTGGAGGTGTTTGATATACAAACTGTCACTATCTGCTGGCTGCAGTTTCTACCTGTGGCCACCCTGGTCACAGGGGCGCCACATTAACATGTGTTCAGACAGTGCCCACACTCTTTGGACACATGCTGTCATGACACCATGGCTGTGCAGGGGTTAATATCTTGTTAATTTGACAGCTGCTAATTGTCGGTACAGTCTTATATACTTTCACTGCGGGCCGGAGCTGTCCAGCATCTCAAAGCTCTCAAATGAGGAGCTGTGTCTGTTCTGTACGCTAAGTGCATACGCAAAATTCTTTGAATGCCTCTGTGCATGGTCCTGACAATCAGCATGTTATAAGTGTAATAACAGAACCATCGACAGAGAGGCATGCTAAGAATTTTGCATAACCACTTAGCGTACAGTACAGACACAGTTCCTCATTTCAAGAGCTTTGAGATGCTGGACAGCTCCAGCATGCAGTAAAGAATAAAAACTGCATAGTATGGGTATGTGTCCACAGGACATTTTTTAAGCAGTCCTGAACGCAGCAAAATCTGAACTGCTTCCAAGGATCCTAGAGTCCTTGACAGGAGATTAGCTATGATCTTGTCTCGTTTTCTGCGCGTTTTCTGTGCGTTTTTTGCTCTTTTTTACTGTGTTTTTTCCATTGACTGCAGCAAAAACACAGGCAAAATAGAACATGTCAATTCTCTCCATCCACACCAAAAACGCAGGTATTTGACAGTTCTTGACACTTGCAAAACCAATGTGTGGGCACAGCGTTTCTGTGAAACACATTGGTTTTGCTGGGAATCAAAACCCAGTAACGAATTAGCATAAATTACCATAAAACCAATGGTAAACTGCATTCAGAAAACGCAGCAAAAACGCAGCAAAAACATCCTGTGAGCACATACACTATGATGGACCCCACACATTCCTTCACACTGTATAATTGCTTGCATACAGTATAATGGCCCTCAAATAGGCCTCCATAAAGTATAAAGGCTTCCTCACAGCCCTCCGAATATTATAATGGCCTCCACAAAGTCTTTCCAATATTATAATGGCCCCACATAGCCTTCCATTTAGTATAATGAGCCACACATAGTCCTCCATATAGTATAATGCACTCCCAATAGTCTTCTATATAGTAATGGGCCCCACATATTCCTCCATATAATATAATGCAGCCTCCATAGTCCTCCATAAAATATAATTCAGCCTTCATGTTCTTCCATATTATATAATGCAGTCTCTATATAATATTATGCAGCCTCCCTAGTTCTCCATATAATATTCAACCTTTATATAATAATCTCTATTTATATAGCACCAACATATTCTTCAGCGCTTTACAATTCAGAGGTTCACATATAAACAGTCATAAGTAACAATTATAAAAAATACAATAATTAAATAAAAAATAAAAATGATCCTGCTCATAAGAGCTTACAATCTACACAATGGCGGTGACACAAAGTACAGGTGGTTATTTACAATGATGGTCAAGCCATCTTGAAGAAATGGGGGTTAGTAAAGGCTACATAAGTCATCACCAGCCAGTCTGTGTAGAGCTTTTTGGGTTTGGTGGAGTTTGACGTAGAGTTATGTTTAGGGAAATAGTGAATAGGTTATATATAAAGGACTTTGATTACGGAGTATGATAGGCTGCCTTAAAAAGATGTGTTAGGGAGTGCCTAAAACTAAGTTGTAGATGGTCCTAATTTCTTGGGACATAGCATTTCAGAAAATTGGTGCAGCTCTGGAGAAGTCTTGGAGCCGAGACTGGGAGGTTTGGAATAGTGGGGATGTTAGTCGAAGGTCGCTTGTAGAATGTAGAGGGTAGGGTGGTAGACAGAGATGAGGCTAAAGAGGTAGAGAGGTGCCACGCTGTGAAGAGCTTTGTGGGTGGGAACAAGCAATTTGAATTGGATCCTATAGTGTATGGGCAGCCAGTGCAGTGAATGGAACAGAGCGGAGGCATCTGATTAATAGTTAGCTAGATAGGTGATCCTGGCTGCTGCTTTCAGGATGAACTGGAGAAGGGAAAGTCTAATGAGGGGGGAAGCCAATTAATAGAGAATTGCAATTATCAAGGCGAGAGTGGATCAAGGCCACAATTAAGGCTTTTTTGTTTCCATGGTGAGAAAGGGGCGGATTCTAGAGATATCATATTGTGGTGAGCCATGGGGGTGCCAGATGCTGCAGAGGGGCCAGCTGGGATATGTAGTTCCACTGGCAGAACATGATAATGTCAAGGTAGCTGAAGTATATTGCTGGACCCTAAACACTTTCATCGTGTCAACAGCAATTGTCAAAGTAAGAGGTTGCACTTATATACATGGTATATGACCTCCCAGGGGCGCTCCTGTAGTGGTGATGTCTTTGTTCAGGTATTGTAGCGCCCTTGATGTTTGTGCAAATATAGGTAGCCAGACACACTGGCAAAGTTGAGAACAACACTTTACTCAAGGGAATAATAGGGTACCGTCTGTCAAAGGCAAAGTAGCTGTGGTTAACCATATAGGATACAGATGATATTTTGTGTATGAAAGATGGTGTTTCTCCTTATGAAGCAAGTAGACTTTGTGCCTCTCAGGCGGCTGGAGTACAGGTCTCTTCACTTGCTATGGGAAGTAATATAATGCACAGTCCAGATAATACTATGCTGATGGAGGGACCTTCACGGCTCGGCTCCCTGTGGCAATGGAGTATGGAGCTATTTACAATTTTGGCGCTACTGTTCCTTATTGCAGGGGGAGGGTAGACAGAGTTTGTAGCATGTACGTCAAATTGCTCTGGTATTGGCTGGAAGCCAAAATTAACCAGCACGGAGGAGACTGGAGAGTGTGGCGCCCCACTGGTCGGAGCGCCACTAAGGGGTACTGCACCCAGACCATCGTGTGTCCCTGTGGTCAGTGAATAGGGAAGTTAATATGTGGCTTATTCCTCGCATCCACACACCCTTAGCTCAGGAGACAACAGGGTTAAATCCTCTGCTAGGAGACCCAGCCCCAGTGGGAGGAGTTCAGGGCAAACAGTGTGAGGGCAAAAGGAAGTTAGAGGCAGTGAACATCTGAGAGAGACAGAGAAGGAGGAAAGGGGTCTTCCACGGAAGAGCTGCAGTTTGGGAACCGAGGAGCCGACGAAGGTTCATCCCAAACAGTACACCGGACACCGGAGTCTGGGTCCGCTGGAGAGCTACAAGCCCAGCAGAGATACTTCAGTCTCCCGGGCATCTGCGCAGTCACTACAAGGGAGACAGGCACCGCCAGAAGAGAGTTACCTGATGACAGCAAAGGTGGTAAGAGAGCACAGGAGTCCAGGCCAGGTTTCATGTCAGCCAGGCTTCACACAAACAAGGACTGGAAAAGTAGTAAGGAGGGACATCTAACAAAGCCACATAGAGACACCTTGTTCATTGGCCACTACCCAGGCCAGCTACCCAGAACTGTGTGACTGTTAATCCGTTTTGAACTGTGTTATGTAGTGACAAGTAAACACCCGTACAGAGTCATACAGCCTCCGTGTCTGCATTATCTGAGTCGCTGCACTACCCATACACCATATTCAGCACCACCATCACAAGTGCTGTCCTGCCCCAGGGACTCAGCTCCACCTGCAGGGAGCCGCACCATCGCCTCCGGAGGTCTGAAGCGGCGCTGGTGATCATCGCCAGAATCTGCAGGTGGCGTCACGATAAACATAAACTTTTATTCCCATTCTAACTATACCTTTTTAGTTGACCACCAGGGCCACGGGACTGGGCAAGCCACCAGTGACATCCCTACCGCAGCAGAGGGCCCAGATACCTGAGTCCCCATACACTGGGCTAGTCAAGAGCACCTGTTCAGCCTCATCACTCATGGCTATATGAAGCTTCACTCCTTTGTGAAGGCAAATACATGTAGAGAATGATGTCCCCTCAGCATTAACTGGGATAGACATTCTTGGAGCAGTAGTAGTCCATCTGTCTTGACTAGACTGACTAAACCTGTTTGAACCAGTTCCAGGCAGTGTGAGAGAGGCCTGAGGTAGAGGCTCCTCCACCATTGCTATGGCAGCTAGTTATGAGGAGAATCATCTGTCATACACACATTGACCATTAGATGGCAGCAAAGTACAATGCAGAATGTCCATTTATCAGTCCTCACCGTACAGACATCACATCACAACATATTTTTCCTAACTTACATTGCCCAAAGTATTTCTGGCACACTGGAACAAATCTACTGCCACACCACAAATGTTTCACTCAGCAGCAGTAGAACAGGTACCACAATATAATGCAGCCCCCATATAGGATAAAGCAGCCTCTATATGATAAAATGCATCCTCTATAATCCTCTATATATAATATAATGCAGTCTCCATAATCGTCCATATAAAATAATGCAGCCTCTATATGATAAAATGTATCCTCTATAATCCTCCATATAATATAATGCAGCCTCCATATAATATAATGCAGCCTCCATAATCCTCCATATAATATAATGCAGCCTCCATAATCCTCCATATAATATAATGTAGGCTGCATATAATATATGGACCCCCATAGTCCTCTGGTCACTGTGTATTCACTGAGTGATTAAATAAATTAGTATTCCTCTTTCTTCCAGGCTATGAAATGCCTGCCAATCAGTAAATGTTTATACTATATTTAGTACTGCTTATCAAAAGGCCTTATTACATCTACCACCTGTGACAATGCCAAAATTTCATTCTTTAGACATTTGAGTACATAAGTAAGGTACCTTCATGCACTAAGACAAAATACAGTTGTTTGTAGGCTGGCGTAGCAAATATTGTCCATTCTCCTAGCCACACCTCATTTGCTTTTTCTTTCTACCCTGGCAGGAGGAGATGCCAGAGGGGCAGTGGCAATGAGGGACATTCAGCAAATAGGCTAGAGATGAGTGGATCGATTAACGGGACTCTGGTCCAGGTCAGTGGTACCCGGTGGCAAGATGGGAGGTTGTGAATGTGCATCCTTTGATGATCCAGGGCTGGTGCGATGTCCTATATGCATCATGCTTATCTCTAGATGGGACCTATGAATTTATTTTTGGTTCACTTATTCATAGTTGCAGCAGTCAGAATGTTCTCAACCTATGTCCTATGTCATATGTCACATATGGTATTGGACGTGTTGAAGTGCATACAGCGTGAAACAGCCGACTGTCATCCGACTCTGCACCCCCCTTCCCTCCCTGCACATGTAACCCTATGAAGGAATGAAAGAATACTTCAGAAAAACCAGTGGGTGCCGCCTGAATCCTCTTTTTTGTTTGCATTACAGACTAATGCTTAGGCAGAGCAACACTGGTACACACCTGCTGTAATTCCAATAGAGGAGCTGGACTTTGCGCCCCAGTTTTCACGCTTTCTTGCAAAATATATCAGTGTTATTTGCTGATTTGTGATGTTTCTTATTAGAAAAAAAGAGTATTAAAGTTTAATTTATTATTATTATATTATTATTCCTTAGTAATTGTATAGGAATAAAAAAATCTCTTCTTTTATTCTCTTTCTACAATACAGGGACATGGAAATACACTGCTATGGACATATATCTCTATGAACCAGTATAATCTGCCTGTGATTATAAATAATCTGAATATTTCTTCACCTCTAGAATACAGGGACATAGAAATACACTGCTATGTACAGTTGTATCTCTATGCACCTGTGTAATCTGCTTATATGTAGGCAAGAATAATATAATCTGATTGTTTCTTCACCTCTAGAATACAGGGACATAAACATACACTGCTATGTACAGATGTATCTCTATGTACCTGTATAATCTGCTTCTAGGTACAGTGCTTGCACTACAATTTAAGTATACCAATTTCTCCTATCTCCATCATTTTGGGCATTGGCTTACTGGTAGAGCTGCTGCATATATACAAGGGAGTTCATGAGTGTGGGCTTTGATGAGACCAGAGAAGGGAATTGTTTATGTAAGTTTATCTGCATAAAGAGAGATGTGGACCGACCCTGAGGAGGAGGAGCTACATAACCAGCAAGGAGAGCTGGTGGAGGAAGAAGGGAAAAAAACGCTGACTGCTGGTACAGTTCTTCTGAATCTGGGATGGTTGGGAGCAATGCACCTGTATACCTCTGCTGACAGTGAAAAAATTGTGTCTCATTATGTGTTGTACTACAAATGTATTCTAGAGGAAGATAATATAGTAATATATTGTAATACTATATATACATTTCACAGATCAGAATGTTGTTTTTTATTTTTTCTAAATCTGCCATGCGGTTTCATAACTATAAGCCTTTAGTGCTAATTTTTATGGTCTTTATCAAGTTTAGCAGAGAGGGAAGAGCAGACTTGCACCAGGTGCTTTGTAAGCATTATGAGGGGCATTGCGGCTTTGTCTCCGCTGCCCCCTGACTCACAAGCCCTAGAAAGGGTTAACAGTTTATGCCGAGTAGTAACCCCCCCCCTGTTTCCCAGATCTCCAATAGGATTTTCCCCCTCCTTTCCTCAGATTTGCCCGCCCCACTGGGTATATAAGGTTCCTTTTAAGACACCATATTACCTTTCTTATCAGTCTGGTAACCCGGGGTGATCATCACTGCCGGCACGAGATGGATCCACTGGAGACTGCGGTGCAGGAAAGAATTGCCAGGGAAGGTGCCACTTGGTTATCGGCACTGGTTAGTGGTGAAAGTGGCACCCCCCCTGAATGATGCGCATGAGTCACTGGGCGGACGGAGGTTTTCTAGGATTTCCTGCCCGCCGTGGCGCTTAAGCCCCAAAGCTGCTCACTCTCGGCAGGTATGATATTATGCAGGCGCAGCCAGCTACAACATTACCCTGCTCTGGGACTCCACCTGTGCTACACTTGCAGGGCCAGCCACAGCTGGCGCCGTTGGACACGGCGACATCTCAGCAAGTCTTTCCTCGCCAGGCCAGAGAGGATTCAGCGGCAGTGCCGGGACCCGCTGCCATAGGAAGCCGTGATAGGCGCGGCAGCCCGGCTGCAGGACCTCCCTCGCCGTCCCGTAGTAGGGAGCGCAGTTATGCCAGTAGGAGAAGCGGAGGATCCCGTAGGTCCAGACGTAGATATCATTCCAGGTCCTGTAGGAGAAAGTGGTCCCCAAGCCTCCATCCAACAGCAAGGTGGAGCTGTGGCCCCCCCGGCAACGTCTTCAGGTGGTAAGTTTCCTTGTGCTGGGGCTTGGGATGGGGCGGGACATCACTCGGTAGTGTTGTTGTTTTAAACATCCTGTTGTCTGGTAAAGCATTACTTAACCCTCAAATTTCACAACCAGTTGCGAAACCTGCACCTCCCTTTCTTTTGCGGTGTCCCCCTTTGGGTTCCCACATAGATAAGGACTCCATTCAAAAAATTTGGGCGAATTATTATATTGATATATGGTCCCTATTGTCAGTTGCGCAAGGCACAGTTGACTGCGAACGTCGCCCGTCAGACCGCCCTTATGAGCGTAAACTAGGGATGAGCGAGTCCTAAATTACTCGGAATCGCTAGACCCGCACGAGTCCGAGCCCAGGACTCGCTACTCGCTGCGAGTCTAGCGAGTCCAATGTTAATGAATAGGGAACCGAGTAATAACGAATAATGCTATTTCCAAATCGCTGATGTGTCTCTGAAAGTGTGCGAGTCCAAACTCGCAGGTTTTTCTCTTATTTGGAGCCGATGATGGGAGGGGGAAGCGATTCTCGGGCACACACCATGCTGTAAAAGCAAACAGGAAACGACTCGCTCTGAGAGACGCACACACAGAGCAATCCATTCCCCAGAGCTACGGTATCATGGCCGGCCGTGTCACTGTGCAGACGCTGCGATTGATTCCTCTGGTGGAGGCTCGGCCACTGCTATGGCTCCCAACAGACCCTGACTATGGGGATAACATCATGAGGACTACTGCCTGGAGAGAGATCGCCCAAGTGATGTTCCCTGCGTTCCATCTGAGTGGCCATGATGAACAGAGCAATATGAGTAAGTTAAATGAGTTCACCTGTAATATATTGGATTTACTGTATATATACTCGTGTATAAGCCGACCTGTGTATAAGCCGACCCCCCTATTTTTGCCCCCAAAAACTGTGAAAACATATTGACCGCCATCCTCGTATACAGCGGCTATCACTGGTAGACAGCCCCCCAGCAGAGTATACAGCTCCCCCTGCAGAGTATACATGCCCCCATATTATGGTATACAGGCAGGGGCACGGGTCATGCGGCTGCAGGAGCATGAAGCACCGCATGACCCCGAAGCAGCAGCCGGAACCGCAAGCTCCTGGCCGCGCGATGACGTCATCAGCGCGCGGCTGCGGCCGGGAGTGAGCGGCTGTGAGGAGCGCGAGGCTGCGGCTGGGAGCGAGCCCTAGGAGACTGCGGGAGCTGCGGTGACTGTGAGGCGGCCGCCAGTCATCACCCCCCCCACCCCCGTCCTCACCTGTGTCGGACCGGTGAGGGAGGGCTGGCACCCAAACTGTAGGGTGCCAGTTAGTCCCTGTATACAGGGCCCTCAGTGGGTCTACAGCCCCCCCAGCAGTGGGTATAGAGGGCCCCCAGCAGTGAGTATACAGGGCCCCCAGCAGTGGGTATACAGGGCCCTCGTGGGTATACAGGCCCCCATAGCAGGGTATACAGGACCCTCAATGTGTTATCATGCGCCGTCGCATAGTTGCCTATATTTGGATGGGGTCACAACACTACACTTAGTTTAAGGGCTGGTGCTCCTGGCTCTTACGGCCAGGGGGTTGGGTGTATATTAATACCACTAATGAGCAGAGTCTGGTGCCCGCACTATTACCTTCTCGATGCGTCGACATGTGTCCTGCCTCATTTGTGATAGTGTCCACGTGAGCTCAATGTCCGTAATGCTGTTGATGATGTTCCACACTGTCGTGTCACTGTGACTTGTATACACATTACACACACAACATGAATAAAATGTTATTGTTGATTTGTACCCATACTTTTGGTGTTTCAAATATTACACATGTCTAAACCCGGTTTGAAATCATTTCACAGTTGACCATCTTCAAAAACGTTGGAGGAGCTGCCGCGATCAACATCGCAAACAATATCGACAGATCGCAGAGGGGGACCCGGTAGCAGCTCCAGAGCTGATCTACAAACATTACGACCGGCTGTCCTTCCTTGGACCGGTGGCCCGTATGCCAAGGTATGTGTCTGCAGCACTGTTGTCTACTATTATTATTATTTATTTATATAGCGCCATTAGGTTCCATGGCACTTTACATGAGGATAATGGTTAACTACAAAAAAAGTAAAGGAAGACAATCAGGTTGTACAGGTACAAGAGGAGAGGACCCTGTCCACGAGGGCACACAGTGTACGTATGAAGCTCTATAATGAGTGTGCTGGTTTACATACCCACACTGGGGTTTGTTTGTGCCATGGTGCAACAGATTTCTATTACCTTTGGCAATTATCCAGGACATACACATTTATAGTCACATTCTGACGTTGGGACAAATAAGCAGGGTGGGCAGACACAATGTTCCGTGACCTCACAATTAGCTATTATTGTTGGCATGTTTGTGGAACAAAGCCATGTTCTTCCCTGCAATGGTCTCTAAGGTGTGTGGCCTTGTCTGGTTTGCCTGTCGTAAGCATCATTTGTATGTGTTCTGTGAGGTAGCAACCGGGGAACCCGCTTGCAAAACGACAAGAACACGTGTTTATAAGGTTAAGCAATGTCTACCCGTTTATTTTCACATATTAATCACATAACCCGGGTAGCATGTTTGACACATATCACATTGATTAACAACACTTTACATAAATACACCATACATTTACATTTAACATCACATAACACTTATATTGCACATAACGTTTTATAGTAACCCGGGACCTGTAACCATCTCTGTCCCCATTGGAGCTCTACTAACAGCTCCCATGGTGGCTACGGCCTCCGGCCTACTTACACTATACATAAGTTACAGTACGATGATGACCCTTCCGGGTTCATAACAGGGATTGGCAAACCCTAGTAACCCGTGGGGCTGCGGCCTCCCACCTAACCACGCGTTACCCAATACGGGAGCCCTTCTAACCCCTGCTTCTGACCTTCGTTACATACGCCTCAACGGGCCCTGTGGGTCCCAATGGCGGTACCTGCCGCCTGGCTTTAGTCACCCCAGCATGATGATATACATTCACCCGTAGTCAGGAATCTTGCCTGACCGGGACCTTACACACCGTATGTGATCCATCATTCAAACGTCCATGGATCACACACCTGCTCACAGCCCACATCCATGGACTGTGGCCCCTCCATGGCCCATTACAGGGATTTGCAAACCATAGTACACGGGAACCACATCCGATACCTACTAGGAGCCCTATTACCCCTGTCTCTGGCACCACAGGCACACCCACACCATTTCAGGTCGTGGTTGAGGGATCAGGTACCCTCTGCATGCAGCAGGGCAAGCCTCCCTCTCGTCCCAAGGACGGAACGCCTCCAACATCATCCATACCAGCTGGGTCACTGTCTCTCCACATGATTATACATGGGTCTTACATAGGTCATCATCTCTCATTCAGGGCCATTACCTAAGCCCTCATACACATAGTTAAACACATTGTTTCATCAGGTCCTTTAACTGAGCACTCTGACTCGGACCTAAAGGCGGTCTGTGCCCGCCTGGCACACTACATACAATTGCCTCCAAGGGCTACATACATTCCGGTTCATCAGGACCTTTAACGGACTCCACTGAGTCGGTCCCAAGGGCGGTCTATACTCGCCTAACATGATTTACGCACACAAGGTGCACAGTTCACACTATCGCTCGGGAACTGCTTTCTTACCGGGCACGGATCCGGGTCTCGCTACCTGTGTCACAGGTTCCACCAGGCATCCCCACAGGCTCCTTTCCCGGGCGTGTTTCACCCCACGCCCGGACCAGTATCCACCTGGTTCAGCCACGGCTTCCCCCTCCAGGTGCGGACACGACCCCGGACCTCGGCACCGGCATGGAGCTAGCATGCCCCCATCATGTACTCAGAGCCTCTACACTGCTCTGCACTTGGCTGGTCTCAGCTTCCATCTGAATCAATCTCAGCTTCCAGAATCAATCTCTCAATCACTCAGGTGGCCGGCTCTTATCGTGCCAGCCACTCCCACATGGACACACCCCCTCAGCTGCTGTTAATCAGCCTGTCACACAGCTCAGGTTAACTCCCTGTGTTCCGGGTTGTCAGCACTCACTCGTTACATCCTATTCCTCATGGACTCCTTGATCTCATCCCACTCTCACTGCCGCTCATTAGGCTCATGAAACCGCATTGTGTTCAGGTTGGTTCACACAGTATTATCATCACAGGAAAACCGGCCTGTGTGCACAGGATCATCCTCTGATCCTACATGTGACGTACCCCGGCCATGCGGATCATGCCGGCGGTGCCTCACAGTTCCTAATGGCCTCCCTCCACTTGCATAAGGGCCACATACATCCCTACACGTTTAATTGTGGGTGTTTTTAGGGTAAATAACGTTGTAAGGATATACCCCTTTTGCACTAAAATGTTTCTACACCATCACAAATTGTTGACACAGTCATACACATTAGAGGACATACTCTGTATCACTACAAATATGTGTGGTTCAGTTTTCCCATGGGTATATTTGGTCCTGCAAGGTGATGGTGTACATATTAGGGCCCACATGTGAATTTAATTGTTTTGTTTTTAACTGATGGCCACATTAAGAATCCTCTTAAAAACATAGTGTATTAATGCTGTATAAAATCAAAGTTAAAGGGGCCATATTTTCAGTGCAACAGGCTTTTATGTCCAAGGTA
>JARQOC010000006.1:314545899-314557632 GCA_033576535.1 Allobates femoralis
GGCTATTAAGTAAATGTAAAAGCTTCACAAGCCAGAGGAATGCATTTAGTGGGCTAAGAATATCCTGGCACTACATAAATAAAGCTTATTATTATTCATGCATATGAAGCGTCTTTCTGCACCAGTGAGTAGTGATATATATGAGTCAGCTTGACATAGTCCTCAGCGTTGTCACTAGATAATAATGCTTTGATAAGTGGAATTATCTAATGAACTGGTTGTAGATAACAATTTCACTCAATAATGGTAGTTTAGAGAATAATACAAGTTCATTTTCTTTTAATTTATATGATTTTCCTTAAAATGTTAATCCTATTAGTACAGTGATAACTGGATAATGATTTTGCCTAAAAGAAAATAGTGTTGTGTGAAATGTATGGAGCAGCCATATTTAGGTTGTGTTCTCCACCGGTTTCATCCCATTATATGCATTCTATTAATGTCAATGTCCTACTCTATATTCTACATTGTTACTGACTGTGTTATCACCGTGCGACAATGTCACAGCATAAACCCTCACTATTGCACTGGTGGCAGCGCGTTCCATTGTCAACATTCCTATGGTCTATTGTATAAGACAGGAGAGGTTTTATGAATGAAGGCTCTCGCAGCCAATACGAGTCCCCCATCTGTTCCCAGACACCTCATTGGCAAGAACGTTTGTTTCTCACATCTTTCTGCATCTAAGTCATGTGATGGTTTTCAGTCATTTCTCCCCAGTGCAGCTTGTGAACTGTTTGAGTGTGAAAAGCTTATTGCTAACTAAACGATTTTCTGCAAACCCAAATATGGCAGAGACATCCTGCAGTAATTACTTTGTATCAGGAGTAGGAGGAGGCTGAATCAATGAAGGAATCTCTATTGACTGCTAAACTAATGTCGTAGACAATGCTTCTGTGTGGGATTCTAGGGGCTGGGCAACCAATGGAGGAATTACAGTGTCGGCGTTTTGCATAGTGTGCATGTTCTTCTACAAACTCATTCATTATTTCTCATATAACGCCATTTTGGGGGAAAAAAAAGCATTCGTAGAAAAATAGCAATTTCTTGGTTAAATATGAGATGCAACTAGGATAATATAAGGCACCCAGCAATGCCAACATTTATTTTGTAGATTCTATTTAGGATGTATAAGTAGAATAAAATAAACTATATTTTCTTTCTATTTAACTAAAATATATATATATATATATATATATATATATATATAAATATATACTTTATAGATTAGTATATTGGTGCAGCACAGCTCCCCTTGGTGCTCAGCAGTCACAGCTCCTCTCCTCCTTGCTGTATAAGTATACAAGATAAAGAACTGCAGCACTCTTCTTTGTGAAACAACCGCCTTTATTTGGCCATCAGGTGGGGGGTGACAACGTTTTGGGATCCAGTCCCTTTCTCTAGCCTAGAGAAAGGGACTGGATCCCGAAACGTTGTCACCCCCCACCTGATGGCCAAATAAAGGCGGTTGTTTCACAAAGAAGAGTGCTGCAGTTGTTTATCTTGTATATACTTTTTTTTTTATTTCCTCTTTATATTTTTATTGATTCCCTTAGCGACTTGAAGCAGGATTTACTTGGTTGCTTGTACAACACACGGCAGAGATTTAACACTGCACTGTATTGTGAAATTACCTATCCTATGAACCTACAAACATGGCAGCCTAAAGGACATCCAGCAGGCCCCCTAGCTACCATGACCATGTCACCATCACCCCACAGTTGTTGTTGCAAAAGGGCTGAAGGGGATCAGAAGAGGCATCTACCCCCATTTCCAACCTCTTGAATGACACTCTCACAACTGACCTTGGCATCTAAAAAATACATACAGTGTATACATCCACCATACATGTGCAGTGAATGTCGCAAATTAAAACCTGGGGTAGAGTGGGCCCACTAGAAGCATGGGCACTGGCACTTGCCCAGGTTTGTCGGGTGTTGCTGGCCTATCTTACTAAATTCCCTGGAAGAGGATGTGTGCACACCTATAAAGTTTCCCAGGTAATAACAGCTGACTCCCTGTATTTCTGTAACTAAATATTCTGTAAACAAGTTTTCAATATAATTTATTTTTTTCATTATAAAACAACCCCTTGAACAATCTTAGGATAGGTTCAGATGTATACGTCTGCAGACATATGACGTATACATTGGATGTATATGTCAAAAACGTATGCAAAAGAAAGTGTGCCATATGATGAACTACATCTGCCTAAATTTAGTTGCATAAATTTATGTAATATGTGCATCTATATATTATTTTTACTAAAAAATAAAAAACTAAACTAATAAATAAAAATAAAAATAAATAACTAAAAAAAAAATAGTTTATACAGTCACATAGGTTGTAAAAACTCATAAGTCCATCAAGTTCAACCTTTCTTCACCAGTTTTACATTATCACTAGCTCATTTATAGCCCACAATTTCATTTGTTTTGAGCAAATCATCCAGTCCTTCATTAAATCCTGCTATACTATCTGCCATTGCTATCTCTTTGCGTCCAGCATTCCACAGTCTGACTGCTCTAACTATGAAGAACTCATTCCTATTTATCTGCTGGAATCGCCTTTCCTCTACATATAATGAATGCCCCCTAGTCGTATGTAAGTTCTTTTGAAGGAATAAGTCATGTTCCAGTCTTTTGTAATGACCACACATGTATTTATACATATAAATGAGATCTCCTCTGAAACGTGTTTTTTTCTAAGCTAAACAAGCCCAGTTTTTCCAACCTGTCACATGAGAGGCTTCCATCCCACGTAATATTTTAGTTGCCAGTCTTTGAACTGACCTTAACTTCCCAATATCCTTTTTAAAATGTAGAGTCCAAAACTAGATCCCATATTCCAGATGTTGACTTACTACTGAATTTTAGAAGTGTAACAATAAATTGGGATCATGGGATTTTATCTCTTTTTATATACCATAACATCTTTTTTTGAGTAGTACTGCTTAAATTACTTGTAACCAGAATACCCAAGTCCTTCCCCTGTTCTGTAGTCCCAAGTATATTTCCATTTAATGTACAGCTCTGTCAAAAATTAAGAGACCACTGCACAGTTTTCTAAAAATCACCATCTCTACATGTCTGATAGCCATTTCATTCCAGAGTCAGTTGAATTCCAACCAAAGTACACCTCATTGTACTTAATGTGCTTCTGATTATGTGATCACCTGAACCAAATCTTATTTAAGAGGAAAGTATAAAAAACACTGCTGTGGTCTTCACAATCCTCTTCAATAGGACAAGCTGGATGGCAAAACAAGTGCTAGGAATAGCCTAAAAGTAATTTGAATGAAAAAAATAACTTTTAACCATGCCAAAGGAGTTAAAAGAAATTTCTTGAGTGAGGAAAAGAAGGGCTCAATTCTGCTTTACTAGCAGAGGGATACGTGAGCATCATGTTGCCTCCATCCTTAAAATTTCAAAGACGGTAGTCCATTACAACAAGGTCAAGTAGCAGACATTGGGGACAACAAAGCTACAGACCGACAGAGGGAGACAGCAACTCTTGACTGACAGAGATGACTGTCATCTTATTCGAATGTCACTCAGCAACGCAGAATGACATCAATGTGACCTACAAAAGGAATGGCAAATGGCAGCTGGGGTTAAGTGCACGACAAGAACAGTTCATAACAGGCTCCTAGAGGCAAGGGCTTCAGTCATGTAAAGCTACAAAAAAGCATTTCATCAATGAAAAGGAGAGCCCATGTGAAGTTTGCCAAAGACCATAAAGATTGGACCATAGAGGACTGGAGTAAGGTAATCTTCTCTGATGAGTCTTAATTTTCAGCTTTGTCCAAAACCTGGTCGTCTAATGGTTAGACAGAGACCTGGAGAGGTGTACAAGCCAAAGTGTCTTGCACCCACTGTTAAATTTGGTGGAGGATCGGTGATAATCTGGGATGCTTCAGCAAGGCTGGAATTGGGTAGATTAATCTTTGCGAAGAATGTGTGAATCAAGCTGCATACAAGGTTATCCTTGAGAAACACTTGCTTCCTTCTGCTCAAGCAATATTCCCTAAATCTGAGGACTGTTTTTTCCAGCAGGACAATGCCCCATACCCACAGCTAGGTCAATCAGTGTTGTGAATGAAGGAGCACCACATCAAGGACCCTATCATGGCCAGCCCAATCTCCAGACCTGAACCCATTGAAAACCTCTAGAATGTAATTAAGAGGAAGAGTAGATAGTCATAAGCCATCAAGCAAAGAAAAACTGCATAAATGTTTGCGCCAGGAGTGGCATGAGGACACTCAAAAGCAGTGTGAAAGACTGGTGGAAAGCTATGCCAAGACGCATGAAACCTGTGATTAAAAATCATGTTTATTCCACCAAATATTGATTTATGAACTCTTCTTGAGTTAAAATATTCGTATTCTTTCTAAATTAATATGGACTTGTTTTCTTTGCATTATTTGAGGTCTGAAAGCACGGTTTATTTTTTATTATGTTGACGATTTCTTATTTGATGCAAATAAATACAAAATCTTTAGCTTTGAATTTTGGAGACATATTGTCAGTAGTTTATAGAATAAAAGAACAATGTACATTTTACTTAAAAATTTACCAATAAAGAGAAAAATCAGAGAAACTGAAAATTTTGCAGTGGTCTCTTAATTTTTGCCAGAGCTGTATACTCAGCAATATGATTACCATAGCAAAAGTGCATCACTCTACATTTATCAAGATTAAACCTCTGCCATGTGTTTTCCCACGCAGATATTTTATGCAGATTATTCTGTAATATTATATTGTCAAATTCAGTTTTTATTACCCTACATAGTTTTGTGTCATCAGCAAAGACCAAACAAACTTCTGGATAAAGTACCTCAAGGTCCGCGCTGCTGCGAATGGATACAGAAGACACCAGAAACAACAGAATGTCTGGATGAAAATAATGACTTGGTTTATTATCGACGCTTTCAGAGCCACATACCGAGCTCCTTCCTCAGGAAACATGGCTCTGAAACGCGTCGGATAATAAACCAAGTCATCATTTTTATCTAGACATTCCGTTGTTTCTGGTGTCTTCTGTATCCATTCGGCAGCAGCGCGGACCTTGAGGTACTTGGTCCAGAAGTTTGATTGATAACCGCAGTGACCTGTGGAAGTACGGTCCCAGCAGCAGCTGCATTTTCTGAGCGATCAAGCTGGTTGTGTGTGACACAACCTTATCAGGTGAGCAATTCTGATTTTTGCACCTTTCAATCTTGTCTAAAGAGATAAGACCCTATTGCGCATCTACTCAACCATCACTTTTTGTAGCTAATTTTATTATCCTGATCGCTATTTTATTTTCTATTATGTAAAGCCCATGAACCAAGCATATTCACTTCCAATCACTTCCACATGGTCTTTAAAGGGAACCTGTCATGATTTTTTTCCTGTGTAAACAAAGACTGTGCTGAATTCCATAAAGGTGTATATTATTCTCTGGCTCTACTTGTATACCGCCAAAAAACTTTTTAAATGTTCCTGTTCACTATGTAAATTTGGACGATCCGGTCCGACAGACTTCCTTGCTGCGTCAACCACCCCTCCTCTCCATTGCTGATCGCCATCTTCTTGCTTTGATTGATGTGGATGATGCCCCCTGCATTATCGATATGACCAGGCAAAATCTAGTGCTTGAGTAAAGACATTGATGGCTCACGCATGTGCAATTTGTTCTGCCCTATTGTAGGCAGATCCTAAAACATAGCTGCCTGTGTGCGAGCCAGCTACGTCTCTGTGCAAGCTCTAGATTTTGCCCAGTGACATGGATGACACATGTACACTTACGTATTATGCTTTGCCAGCAGTAGGGTAGAGCAATGTGCGCATGCGCGAGCCGACACTTGTCTCTACTCAGACACAGATTTGACCAGCTATGTGGATGATGGAACAGGCACCATTCACAACATTCAAAGACAGAGGACAGCGATCAGCAGCAGAGAGGAGGGATAAATGCCCACAGCAGGACACTATTTCGGCCGGACCATCCGGATTTACATAAAGTACAGGAAAGTTTAAAACGATTTTTGGGGGTTGTACAGGGGGAGTCAGGGGAAAATATACACTGTTATGGAAGCAGGACACGAGCTTCTGAAGGTGGCTTCTTTGTTCACACCTGAAAAAAATATGACAGGTTCACTTTAAATAAAGATATTTTAAAAAATTGGTCCTAACACAGATCTTGTGGTCCTCACTGCTAACCCTAGCCCATTTAGAGACTGTACTATTTATAACAACTCTTTGTTTCATGTACCTTAAGCATTATTTTTACCCAAATGCATATAGTGTCCCCTTTTTTGCTGCTTTTGGAACCTCACTACATCTGTTTTTTTTATTACAACAAATTTTTACTGGTCTGTCTACAAGGGTAAACCGTTTCTTTCCCACAAAATTAATCAAAAACATAGATTTTAAGCCTTATTGGAACACACAGCATTATATTTCAATACATCTTCCACTGAACATAATGGAGAAGAAAACATACACTTATATATATTAATTTTTAAAACAAACAAATGTGATCAACTACATTTTTCTATATGTGGCAAAAACAAAAATCCCAACACACTATAACACTGGCAAAATCATATTCAAAAGTTGCATCCATTGTAGTCAATGAGCATGTAGGCTATGGCTAAGATTCCATTTACTTCTTAATACACTTTTTGCAATTCAGATATACAGTATATGTGCACAGGAATGCACTGTATAAATATCAATCTAGTTTTAAAAGGGTATTCTCAAGTTGTCAAATTGCTTTAATTAGTAAGGCTGGTTTCACACTGACGTTTGGATCCGTTGCGTCAGGATGCGTACCAGTGTACCTGCCTGCGGATTTGCCCTGCATCCCTATGTTTAACATGAGGACTCAGGGTGCATGCGTAGCAATCCGTTTGCATGCGTTTGTGTCCTGCCGTGTTTTTTTTATGTGCCCCGTAACATGTTGCAATTGTTGGGCTTCTGAAGCTGCATTAAATAAGTGCATGCCTCCTGATGCATCCAAATAGTACACACAGGTGATGGGAGACGTATTGCAATCCGGATGGCAGCAGGAGGAGATGGACGAGCGAAAATGGAAGTCTCTCCCGCTCTCTCTCTCCCCCCACCATGACCTAATAGTTTTCTATGAGGATTTTCCTTTAAATGCATCCGCATAAAGAACGCAGTGCTGACATCCGTCAGTGTGCGTTCTGGCATCCGTCTGCCTCTCTGCACATAATAAGGTTGCATACAAAACGCCAGTGTGAAACCTGCCTTAGACAGCTTGAAAATAAGCAGGTTTGCAATTGACTTGCTTTTTCTATTTTTTTCATTGTCCTACAATGAGCACTTTAACTTTCAGAGTGTATAGCTGTTTCCATGTAGCTCAGCCACTAGTGCCTACCCAGAGTCTAGCATAGAGTGCACTGTATTTGAATCCAATCTTTCTCTCTCTGACTCATTGATTTCTATATAGAAGTAATCTGCTCATCTCTGACCCAGCTCCTGATAAACTGTTGTTATAAACCTTACAAAATTACTAGCACACAGAATTGGCTTCTTCCATAACAGTTTTCTTAATTATAGCTCTTGGTTTTTCCTGCTCCAAACTGTGTGCTGCTTTTTATACCCTGCTACCTCAATATGTAAATAGAGTGACTCCAGTGGAGATTGGATCAGAATTTGTAATGAGTTTTATAGTAATTCAACTAAGGCTATGTGTGCACATAAAAAAGTGATCCACTTGTGCTCAGGAAAATTCTGCATGAAAACCTCATAAGTATCTCAAACAGATCACTTTTGCAGCCGCATTTGTGCACATACAAACACAGCACAAATAAGGGGACACAGAGACAGACATACAGACACACATACAGAGATGGACATACAGACACACAGACAGACACGCACACACAGACACTTTCTCACACTGTCCGGTGATTTCCCGCTGACCGGTGACTTCTTAGGCCGGCTTCACACCGCGGTAGATTCAAGTCCAGGGCTGTCCGGGGGAACCTCACAGCCACTGTCACACGCTTAGATGGCGCTGACATTGCTGGATGCTGCTATGTATGTTTGTCTTTAAGAGCTGCATGGTTGATAGTTGTGAAGGTCCTGGCCTCCTGTGTTGTGCTCCAGAACTGCATTCACTATTAGGTTCAACTGCTGGTTGTGGGGTTAATGTGTGACTCACCTGAACTCCCCTCCCCCTAGCCTTTATGTAGCCTCTCCTTCCACCAGGTGGTGCTGCTGATAGAGTTTCACTCTATGCCTGGAAGCTGACCTGTGTGTTTGTGTTGCTGAAGTCCTTTCCTTTGGAGTTGCTGTATCCCAGTTCTGTGGAGGGAGCTGAAGGGGGAATAGTGCAGGGCTGGTGGAGGAGTTTTAGGGAGAGGCTGGAGGCCCTAACCTTCTCACCCTTAGAGATACCTTCAAGATCAGGGCCATTCAGGGTTCCTAGACTAGGGTCAGCCTAGTCTTCCCTGGTCACCCTGCCTATAACTGCCATTCCCTCATCAGCATTCTCACTACACCGTGACAGCCCCGGACCCGATTTTGTCCTAATGCAGCCCTATGGGGCTGAATGGAGCCAGATGACAGCTATGTGCCATCCAGTTTCCATCTGTCCGGGAGGATCCGGGAGAATTCAGATTTTTCTCCAGACACAAAAACATTGCTTGCAACGTTTTTGTGTCCGGGGCGAAAAATTTGCCCAAATTGGATTCTCCCGGATCCGGGGCGATCCGGCGCTCCCTAACATGGGCTGCTGCAGTTCAGCGTGAGTTACGCTGAACTTCAGCACCAGGTAGCTGTCCCCTGTGAAGTGGTTTCAGCAGGGGACAGCTCCCTCAGCTGCGCTCTGCAAAATCTGGCTACAAACAGGACCAGAGGGCATATCAACCCTCCGGTTCTATTTGTCCGGAGCTGTCAGGTTATGTCCTGTGCCTCCTGCAAAGCCTGTGAAGCCGGCCTTACTTCCAGGTTTAGTACTTCCAGATCCAGCGCAACATGTTACAGCTTGAGTCATATCGTGCACAGATCCTGTAGTCACCTCGCACAGCTTCTTCTGCTGCCCGGGAGGAAGAAATCACTGGAGGTCGCCGTGGGATCGCCGGGAAGGGGGAATATTGCTGCATTTTTGCTGCAAATCCAGATCAATTAATTGACATATTTCTTTTCCTGATCACTTTTTTGCAGAAAAACCTGATCAAGAAAAAATGCAGCCATGGGCACAGCATTTCAGAATTCTCATAGAAATTGATCTGTTTTTTGTGCAAAAATGCAGCGCAAAAAATGGATCACAAATGCCCAGTGTGCACATTCCTAATACTACAGCTCTTCTGCTCAACACCGCTGTCACTCAGAGAGGAGAGACGCCCTGCAATAAACCGCAAAGTAAGGAGACTGTAAAGAGCCTCAAATGGTCTGAGCTGCTCAAGAGACAACTTGAGAATAATCCTTTCATATTACAGTAATACTAGTTAAATTGTAAGTAATTTTATTTTAGGGTCATGCAATGAATAGTGCTCAACCACTTTATGATCCAGCCTACCTTTACATTACAAATTTCAAAATATTTTTGTTTTTTGCATCACTTCACTCAAAGTTTTTCCATGATCATACATGTATGATGGCTGTATTTGGCTGTGTTTGTAACTTATGGTATATTTTTTCATGGCATAGTTTTGTGGTACAGATTGCATAATATTGATTCACTTTTGTTAGCTAACTATTTTTTAGGAGGAATAAAATCTACAGCAATAATTGCAAAATTGTTTTCTGTATTTTAAACTTATGTTGTGTACCATGCAGCATAAATGTTAATTTAATTCAAACATGTCATTGTGGTAATTTTTAATAATTGTATTTATGATTTACTGCCTATCTACAATGACAATTTTCATGGGAAAAATTAATACAACTAAAAGCTTTAATTTCAGAAGATCTATTGATATACTAAAGGCCGCTTTACACGTCACGATATCGCAACGCAACTACGATAAAAAGTCACGTGGTACGGCCGTTGCAGTCGATATCGTTCGTGCGTTGTGTCGTGTAAATGGGCAAGGTGACGCAATAACAATGCAACAACTATATCGTTTGTGGATTGTGCATGTTCTCCAACTGTGCAATATTGGCTATGCGATCTGGCCTGATCGTGCTGTGTGACAGCGCAACTACGATTTGGAGCGCAACTTCCCCTATTCATTCCAATGTTATTTGGTCGTTCCCTGAGTTGCTCAGATACAGTGTGAAAAAGGGGCGTACAACATCGTAGTTGCATTGCCTGCCGATATCTCTCTGTGTAACCTCTCCTATGCGATCTTGGACAAGTGCCAAAAACGTGCGCGCTCCCGTGAAATCGTATGCAATATCGGAACGATATTGCGATGTGTAAAGCATCAATAATAGCCATAGATTTATAGGGATTTTTAGGCCTAATATTGTCACATCTGTCAGAGGCCACAGGCTTAAAACAGCTGCCTCAAACAGACTCGGCAAAAAACACTTTGCCTGGCGGATTCCAGAGGAATCCCAACCTTCAACCCCTTTATAAGGCCAGCTTCACACCGCGGAGTAATCAGGTCCGAGGCTGTCCCATGTGAATCGGACAGCCGCGGACCCGAATTGCAAGCAGAACCAGTGGGCAAATATGCCCTCCGGTCCGGTTTGCAGCCGGATGACTCTGATAGCAGCCGCAGCAACTGAAATTTCAAGATTGCGGCTAGCGGGAAGCTAGCTGCGGTCCTGAAATCAAAGCAGGGGAAAGCTGGTGGTGCTGAAGTTAAGCAGCGCTCGTGTTTACACCAGACAGCCCCGGACCTGATGCTGCCGTGGTGTGAAGCCAGCCTAAGACTCTTCACTTTACCCACAACGAAGAGCGAAACCATACCATTTTCCCTGAGTATCTTGTCTTCGTGGTTGCATTGAATTTTTACTTTCACCACTCCAGCCTTAACCACCATTTCCTGAAAGGCTTGGCCATTTCTCCCAATGACTTTCCTCAAAAAAGCAACAGGCACCTTGACGACATCTTCCAGAAGACTTCAAGCTTTCCTTGTATGCTTCAGCTGTCTAGCAGCTTCTTCATTCCACAACCAGAACATCCGCTTCATGCAAACACATCTTTAATGTATATCACTCAGGATAACTAACCTCTATTATGACCTCAATTGTGTTTAGTATAACTAGCGGTTTTGCTTCTGGGGTCCAATATACTTTACATGCTCCCAAAGATTTCTTAAATTCTTCATGCACAGACGTATTAGCACACATTCTCTCAAGTCTTTAGGTACATCTATCGTGCACTTGAACAGAAAAGTATCTTTCATTCCTGCTGTCACCAGATGATTGTTTTGTTCAGCTCTCTGAATTTCACTCTCTTCCAGACATTTGGCCAAGAGGAACACCTGTCACTCTATATTTTCCAAGGCTAGCTTATTCTTTGACTGACACTCTGCAAGCTGGCCTCTGAGGTCAGAAACTTCTTTCTCCAGCTCACCTACTCTGCTCTCGACAGCATGTATCAGGACCTTTTTTTACGTCTTTTACTGTCTCCTTGAGCATCTCCATCTCCTTAATTAAATTTTCACCTGGGGTGAAATGGGCAAGAGGATCCACACTTAGAGTGGAAGTATACAACATAATATTTTCTTGAATTAGATTTTCAGTGAAGGCCACTTGTACAACCTCTCTGAACCCCTTGCGTTTCCAGCAACAGCAGGAGGATTTTCTCTTTTTGATTGGCCT
>JARQOC010000006.1:314562658-314635344 GCA_033576535.1 Allobates femoralis
AAAAGAGAAACCAAATTTCTAAGATAAGCGGAATAAATTGTATTATTATATGGTTACTGGTCTGTGGAAACCTAAAAATACTTAAGTGAGTTGTGTAGAGCAATAAATGAAGCGAGAGAGCTCACATAAGAAAAGTCAAAAGTTCGTAGTCCTGAAAATGGAGTGTCTTGGAGATGTGATCTCCCCAAGTGTCCTTTCAATTTATATACAAATGCATGAATCTGTGATGTCCCCAAATGCCCACTCATTTTATATAAAATCCCATGAATCCATGTGAAATATTTAATCCTGTTTTGAATGTGTCAAAGGTCGTTATCAATTTGTATTCCCAAATTCTTCGTTCTCTCAGTGATTTGAAGTTGCTTTTTAAGATGAGCAGCCTCATATCGTTTCACTGTTGTGGTCAGGGCTGGAAAAATGTTTTGCTACAGGTAGATTCATATGCAAATCTTTTCATGGTCAAGTTTGAAGGTGACTTTTTATCCTCTTGTCCCATCAGGCCTCTGGCCTACTACCGTTATATTGATGACATTTTAATCATCTGGACAGAGTCTGAGCAACAGCTGAAGCCTTTCCATGAACACTTTAATCAGTTTCATCCCACCATCAACTTATCACTCAACCACTCCTGCACTGAAATCAGCTTTCTGGACACCCTGATTAAGCTATGGAACAATGAAACAGAGACATCCCTGTACTGGAAACCAGTTGACAGTCCAACATATCTCCGATGGGACAGATTCCATCCAAAACACATAAAAAACTCTATTGTGTACAGCCAGGCCATCAGATACAATCGGATATGCTCCCACCCTATAGACAGAGACAATCACCCTTGAGGACCTCAGAAAGACCTTTCTGAACCAGGGCTTCCAAGAGCAATTGAAAACCAGATTACAAGAGCCACCAGAATATCAAGGAATCATCTCCTACATTTCAAACTAGAGAAGAAAACAACAGAGTTCCTCTCGTAGTCACCTACAATCCAAGTCTGGAGGTGCTAAGAGGAACAGCACGGAAACTGCAAGCACTCCTACAAAAAGATGCCAGACTAAAATCAATATTTCTGGATCCCCCACTCTTGTGCTTAAGACAACCTGCGAATCTAAAAAAACATCATTGTCAGAAGCGCCCTGTCCTCTCCAGCAACAACAGGAACCTTTCCCTGCAACCAAAACAGGTGCAAAACCTGTCCATCTATAATGACAACAGACAAGATAAAGATTCCTGAAACAGGTCAGGACTACAAGATCCCAGGTAACTTCAGTTGCATCACAAGCAATGTGGTGTATTTAATCATATGTGCCAAATGTCCAACAGGTGGCATGTACGTAGGGGAGACCGGATTACAATTCAGAACAAGAATGAATTCTCATCGCCACTCAATAAAAGAAAAGCATATGAATTTACCTATAGCAAAACATTTTTTCCAGCCCTGACCACAACAGTGAAACCGATATGAGGCTGCTCATCTTAAAAAGCAACTTCAAATCACTGAGAGAACGAAGAATTTAGGAATACAAACTGATAACAACCTTTGACACTTTCAAAACAGGATTAAATATTTCACATGGATTCATGGGATTTTATATAAAATGAGTGGGCATTTGGGGACATCACAGATTCATGCATTTGTATATAAATTGAAAGGGCTCTTGGGGAGATCATATCTCCAACAGACTCCATTTTCAGAACTGTGAACTTTTGACTTTTCTTATGTGAGCTCTCTCACTTCATTTATTGCTCTCCACAACTCACTTAAGTATTTTTAGGTTTCCAAAGGCCAGTAACCATATAATAATACAATTTATTCCGCTTATCTTAGAAATTTGGTTTCTCTTTTCCCAGCTCCTTTACCCCTCCCTAACCTGACTCTGTTTAAAGTCTCCTGTCATATTTACCACAGCTTATAACATTGTTTTGTTTTTGTTTTCTTTTTTTTCCTTTTTTTTTTCTTTTGCTTATGTATATATGTATGTGTCTTCAGAATCTGTGTTATTATCAGCCTGAGGAAGGGGTCTTAGTGTCCCGAAAGCTTGCTATGTTTACCATCTTGTCAGTTAGCCATTTAAAAGGTATCAACCACTGAGGACTCTCAGATTTTAATATTTTTCTATCTACTGGCTAACACAGTACACACATTTTTTTTCCTTATCAGATTTATCAAAGCATTTTTGCCAAAATACTGGTGTAGATTGGTTCCAGAAGTCACAAAAGTTTCATAGTATTGAAGGAAAGAAGCGTGCAAGTAAATGTTGGGATCGCGAAATATTAAAATATAAATACCTTATTGACATGTATAAAGGAGGAGAGGAAACCCACTCCTCCCTTTTTATCCATCCTGATTCCCTGACAGTTCCACGTGCTCATACTCACCTTGTAACCCTCTGGTTACTGCTCTTTTGGGACATACACTTACATACATAGCTGCCTAAACATCAGGTGATTGTGCCGCAACCTCCATCAGGTTTACAGGGCCTGAGAAATCAGAGCTTAATCCTGTCATGGTGCCTCTGATGACTTTGGCAAGCCACAGCTTGAGAGGTAAATAAATGTAAAAGGGGTATGGTAGTAGGGTAAAGTAAATAGGTGGATCGCAGGGGCTGATTTCTTAGTCCAGCTATATGTAGTGACTAACCTTCCTGGTCTGGTTACACTTTCTGCCATGCACAGGATTCTGGATAAAGTGCAGCCTTCCTACTCTTTACCTCACTTAATCACTAGAGTACAAGAGCGATTCGGAGCAGACTCACAGACTCCAGCATTCATACATCTCTCCTAAAAATGCAGTGCTCTCATCTTCACCATTGCATCTTCACTCACCTCTCCCAACTGCCAGAAAATCCCCAACTGCTGCTTTGCTTCCTTTGGCCATATAAGGTGATGGTAGTTTCAAGAAAGGCCAGCAGAGGGCAGTGTGGGATTAGAAATGCTACAACTCTCAGAGCTAATGTGTAGGTGTTACAAGTAATGCACAACATTATAGAACAACACATGGAGATCAGGGGACAATGTAGTATAGCTTACTCTGGGTCTCTACAATTGTATCTGTTAGATATGCTCATAATTATGTTGGGGTTTGATTCTGTGTATGCTATTGGCCAGTATTATGTAGTGTTTTTGATTACCTAACCTTTCCTGATTGGACTTTAGACACTTAAGGACTTATTTTTCTCATTAATATTTGATGTAAATGTATAATTGGTCTATTTGCGATTATAACATTTGGTTTATCTGTGATGTGTAATCACTTAGGCTGCCTTCAGATTTGCAGATGCCTCCGCAGCGTTTTGCGGAGGCATCTGCAAGCATCTGCATGCAGACCGCAGCCCCTATGTTTATAATGGAGCGCACGGCGGTCTGCAGATGCTTGCAGACCGCCGTGCGCTCCCATTGCCCGCCATATGTGATCTGTGCGCAGGCGGATGCCTGCGCACAAATCACACACTCTCGCCCGCACCAGGGACGCGACATGTTGCGTCCCTGGTGCGGGCGAGAGTGTGTGATTTGTGCGCAGGCGGATGCTCATGCAGATCACTCATGGCGGGCAATGGGAGCGCACAGCGGTCTGCAAGCATCTGCAGACCGCCGTGCGCTCCATTATAAACAGAGGGGCTGCGGTCTGCATGCAGATGCTTGCAGATGCCTCCGCAAAACGTTGCGGAGGCATCTGCAAATCTGAAGGCAGCCTTAGACATAGGAGAAAAGGTGTAGCTCCTTATAGGGAAACACCTGGTGGATCAGTGTATAGCTTTTTTGCTTTATAAATGTTTTAATTGCATGCCCTTGTTGTCCTAACATATCAATCAAGTATTTATATTTTATTATTTGGTGCTCCTAATATTTACTTTCACACTTCATTCTTTCAATACTAATGTGTTCTTTTGGCATGCAGTTGGCTGAACCCACATTTATTAGCTGTGCACTCGTTTTTTCATTAACTCCCAAAATTTGGTGATACTCAGGGTTGAGCAAAAATTTTGCAACGTTGCCCATTTTCGCATACATTTTTTGCTTTTTAATTTTATTTGTTATAGCAGAGTATTTTTAGACGTTGTGATACTGTTTTTCTGTGATTTCGGTGGTGTGAGCATGGTCTTACAGACCTGTTCACTTTGAGCCTTGGCTCAGCTGTATGTATTTATTCAGTCTCTTGGTAAACAAGATAGGGAGTTGCCCCACCCCTTCCTTACTGAGCCAAGCACATAAAGTGCAGTATGCTGCGCAGTGCCCATCATGAGACTATGGCCCTTCTGCACCCTGAATCCATTGAGATTTTTGTATACAGGGTCAGGTTTTAAATAAGGTAGGTTAGGTATGGTTCTGATATGGGTCACCTTGACGGTGGTAGAACAGCTTCGTATACATTTTTTGCAAAAAACCTATTAACTAAGTACCCTGTCATTAACACTGTTCTTACTAGTATTTGCTTTTTACTTTTTTTTTTTTATAGCAGAATATTTTTAGACGTGGTTATACTGTTTTTCTGTGATTTAGTTGTCCATTTTCAGTTTCTCCCAGCTGCACCACAGGAGCTTGGGTATGACGGAGGTGCAGCTAGGGGGCATGACTCCATGGCTCCTCTAATTTATTAGGAGTAGTGGGAAACCTTACTTCGAAAATCTTACTCTGGGACTGGTGTAAGATATCTGGTGTGGTGAACAGAGGCGCACGTGACTTGTCAGATACTTCTGATCCAAGAAAAGGCATGCATCTTTTCATGAATCTGGAGTATCTGACTCCACCACATTCCCTCATCAAGACCGGCATTGATCATGTCAGTTTGATGAATTGAAGCAATTGAAGATTTGAATTGAAGTTGCTGGAATTTTGGCCCATTCCCCTTGACAGAACTGGTATAACTAAAGGTACTGTTACACGCTACAATGTTGAAACAATATCACTAATGATCGCATGAGCGCGCAGTCGTTAGGACATCGTTTTGACACCGTTGGTGAGATGTCACACGTGTAGATATCGTGGACGACGCACCAATGATGTAGTGAGTGGGTATCATTCGCACAACCCAGCAAACGATACTTGTTCACTGATGTGAATGGGCGAAGTCGTGAATGACATCGTTATCGCGGTGTCACACAGAACAAAACAGCAGGTTGTCTGATCGTGGATCATCTGATTTGAGAACATGTTCTCAAATCTGCGATCAAGGATCCAACAATTTATCGTACTCATATCTTGGTGTTACACGCATCGACGTCCTAGCGATGTTGTTTGAATGACTCCAAACCCGTGACACTTCAGCGATATTGTTCACGATATCTTATCGTGTAACGGTACCTTTAGCCAGGTTAGTAAGTCTCCTTGCTCACACACACAATTCCAATTCTGCCTATATGAGATTGAGGCCAGGTCTTTGTGTGATGGTCACTCCACCAACTTCACTGTTTTGCCCTCAAGCCATTTTTTCACAACTTTTGAAACATGCTAAATTGAGGTTTCTTACTTCAGATATCTTTCTGGGAATGGTGTAAGATTTCTGGCATGGTGAACAGAGGTGCAAACCATACATCAGGCACTCCTGATTCAAGAAGAGGCATGTATCAGGAGCGTCTGAGTCCACAACATAGAACAGAGAAAGAGAAGGAAGAAGAAGAGAAGAAGGAGGTGACCCAGTGTCGGGCCAAGTGACTTGCCCGAGGGGATCCTAGTCCACATCGGGGAACCGGCCCTGAGACACGGTGCAGGCAAAATTTAGTCCTCAACCGTCAACACCGGCCAATCGAGGATCTCTCTAGAGGTCCTGACAACTGTCCAGAACGTGTAGCCCCGCCAGTCGTCCTTAAACCGGGTTGAGCCCCTTGGATGAGAAAGAAGGGAGCCTCATTTCACCCAACTTGCCTGGTACCAAGAGGGAGCACAGGACAGTGCACGGATGGTAGGAGGCACAGATATCAGAGGACAGAAAGAAAGGCGTAAAGGAAAAAGAAAGCAGAAGGAACATCATAGGTGGCCTCAGAGAGACATTACATCCTTCTATGACTACCCGGCCAGCTACCTGCTGAAAAGACTGTTTTCCTTTAAACTGCTTTGCCATCTGACCGGTTTACCAAGTAAAGTACCTGGGTAAATTGATTAAGTCTCCGTGTCTTTGTCTCTCCGCTACACCGTGTTCCTGCCGTCCATCCATCCATCCCCAGCACCTTCATCATCACCGGTGCATCCCTGCCCCGGGGGGTTAGCTCCACCTACAGGGAGCTGTATCATCAATGCCGCTATACCACCACCCTCCGGAGGACTGAAGCGGCGCTGGTGCTCAATCACCAGAAGCTGCGGGTGGCATCACGAGAACTATATTATAAACTTTATTTCCCCTGTACATATATTCCTCCTTTTTAAGTTTGGTCTCCGGGGCCACGGGGATGGGCAGGCCACCAGTGACATCCCCAACCACAGCGGAAAGGGGCCCAGATACCTGAGTCCCCACTGCCCCGGGCGACTCACTTACTGACTTCAGCAGCTCATATTCAGATTAATTTTACCTGATTGGAAATTCCTACAACACATTTGCAGCATTCAAATTCACTATTATCTTACTTAATATAATAAATTGAAGTAATATATAGTGACTGTATTACATTATGTTCATGAGTTCAGAAATGGTGCGCACAATCAAAAATGTAGAACAGGATTGTTCTCCTTTTTTAGCTGTCAGAAGGGGCGAACACATCATTGTTGCACCCTGTGGGTCCTGTACCCAGTGGTATACAGCCCCCCCCCCCCCCCCGTGGTATACAGGGCCCCCCCTTGTTGTGCCAGATCCTGTAAAGGAAGAGATCTTACACTTATCGTGTACGCTGCCGCGCGCCGCCGCTCTGTCACCAGCCACCCGGTACCGCGTATTCGGGTCTTCAATGCTTCCTTCCCGGCGCACAGATGTCTCGAAAGCTTGTTATTTAGTTAATACTTTTCTATCTACAGGCTAACTCAGTATATTCATTTTTTACATTAAAAGGGTAACAATAAGTATTCACAAGAAGTGGAAATTTCTGCAATAATACTACAATAATTGAGATAATTGTAGTTGACTTCTAGGGATTTAGGTATTGTGTTGGAACCTAGGTAATAATCGTGGTTCAATAAAATCCAAGTTTAAGCATGTGTGTGTATCAATAAAAGGGATGTCATGGTGCAGGAGAAAAAACATGGGGGTCATATTCTGGAGAACACCTTATAAGCACCACTATGGAACAATGGAGTACATTGTATCCTTCTATAAAAGTAGCATGTAAGTGGCTCAGCACACTATCACTACAGAGAAGTGGACAGTTGTACAAATCAACCACATTCTCTTAGTAATGCTGTATTAAGCAGACACCATTTTATTGCTACTTCATCTTCCCTACTTACATTTTGACATAAACTCCATTATGTGATATATACAGTGCCACTTTATATTATGGAATAATAATGATAATAGAGTATACATATATAGATAAATGTATCAGTATTACTATGTGGCCACCACAGGGGGCACTATATTCACAGTCATAAGTCATCTCTTAAAAGATCAGTTTCCTCTTTAAGGTGTCTATCTAAATTTGTGTCAGTGGTAAAAATAGAGAAATCCTTTGTAGGTAGGTACCTTTGTGTGGTGCTCTGCTCACTTAGTGACTGTTGTGTGGCCTTGAGGTAGCTTTGCCTCCTTGCTGCAGTTTTGGGGGAAGGTTGGGGGCTTCCTTCTGAGTCTTCGCTGTCTGCATCACCCATAGCCTTAATGTAGCTTCCACTGCGCATTCGCCGACATGGGATGTCATCATCTTTACATGGCGCGCCTGCCCAATCTCCACTCGGCACCTGTAAATTATAGTTATATGACAAATATAGCTAGAAATGGATAAAATAATAAATCAATTAAACATTAACATTTAATTGCTGGTTTTATGCACTGAGGATGCCAACGACAAAGTAATTGTAAGCCAAAATGTGTTTCAGCCCAAATATAAAAAGATTCTATAAATTTTCAATTTATGCTATGAGTATGGTAGCCTAATAGTATGGAAGTTAACGGGCTGTCAGACAGCTGTGGAGATAATACTGAGAAAACTTATAGAAAGCGAAATATAAAAATCGAATAGGGTAACCCATTCAATGTTTTGTACAATTTTCCCTAAGAAACTAAACATACAAACACGCAATACTATTGGAATTTTGTAATATTCTCTTCACTTATGTTTATCCCTCATAACTAGGGGCGTAACAATCGCAGTCAATGCTGTGACTGGGTGCAGGTTTGGATGGGGCCCGCCGACACATATCCAACTGAAATGCATTGCTGCCATGAGACATGTCAGATCTTTGCACTGCTATACAATTTGCAAGCCAAACAGTAGCCAGCAGCCCATGAATGTAACAGCCTGTCAGTGATGTCATACATCGCCATAGCAGGCACACTGATGTCATCTGCTGACCACTGCGTCGGCTACAGAGGGGGACATGTGCTGAGTGGGAGCCAGGGAAGTGGGTACAATGTTTTTTTTTTTATGCACTAGATATAGAACAGGGACAATATATACCAGGAAGAGGCCCAGCATAAGAACATATATACCAGGATGGGGAAAATACTGTATATACCCAAATGGAAGACATATGTACCAGGATGGGGGACATATATATCAGGATGGGGACATATTTACCAGGATGGGGACATATATACCAGGATGGGGAAAAATACTACCATGAGCCCAGGATGGGAACAAATATACCAGGATGGAGCCAGGATGGGGACATATATACTAGGATGGTGGACATATATACCAGGATAGGCCAAGAATGGGGACATATATACCACGTTGGAAGACATAGATACCCGGGAGTGGACCGGGATTGATGACATTAGTACAGGATCGAGGGCATTACTACATAATGAAGGGGAAGTAGCAACCCATATGTTTTTAAAGGATTTAGAATGCTACAAGGGCCCATACATCCGATCAACATGTGGGGAATGGGGAGGCAGGTCCACATTTTAAACTGGGGTCCATCGGACTGTTGTTACACAACTGCTTATCACTTACCTGCAGATACTGGTAGCTAAGATCCTGGTGACAAGACTTGGACTTCAGCAGTGCTTTATCTATGGTGGCTGATGCCTTCTGGCACACCTCTCGTGCATGACTTAGTGTTAGCGTTGACCAAGAACCTCTTTTTAATGATGATGTAGAACTAGCGGGAATCACTTCCCTTGGTGTAGGGAGTGGGGACAAGGTAAGTGATGGGGGTTGAAAGGGTGTGAACTTGAGGTCATTATTGCTTTTGGATGCCTTCAACATGCTCTCACTGATAGTATTATATCCACTCAAGAAATGTCGAGTTCCATGATCAGGACGCCTTCCAAGAGTCATCATTCCTGCAGGGTTGCGGTAACTGCCTGTGTCACTGTCTAAATTGTCATCCGAACTCCACCATCCAGAAACTCCACCACTACGAACCTGACCCTTACCATCCCCTTTTCCTCGTTCTTTACTTTTACTACGTTTTGTTCCTTTAGCATCTTCTGATACCCCTTTTTTGCCATTGACACTGGTCCTTCCACCACCCTCAAGGGATTGTGACTTTGCAAACAGTTTTTGCACAGAGTGGACTAGATGACGGATCCGCCCTGGGCTTTCACTACGGTCCTTTCCATCTGGAGCTTGCCTTTGGAACTGAAGTGTACTGAAGCCATCTCTGTGAATTGGCAACTGCTTTTCAAACTGGTCCAGTAGGCTGGCAGGAAGGCGGTTGATTTTGGCAGGAGGTGCATGTGGGGTCGGATATGGTGGCGTCTCCTCAGGAGGTTCATAATGGGAATTAAAATGGATACGAGGAAAGGTGCTACTGTTCGAGAGCTGGTTGTTGAGGGGATACAGGCAGTCAGGGTGTAAGGAGTTGTCAGGGTATCGAGGTTCTGGTGGGTAAGCCTCAGTAGAACTGATAAGGTAAGGTGTCCTTTCTTGTGGAACATACAGGGTGTCTGAATGAGAGTCCAGATTTCCGGACAGGTGTCGGCTACGGGTGTCCCCCAAACCCTTCATTGCAGTCGGCACCTGCAGATCATTGCGTCACAGGTTGTTAATTTGGATTTCTGAAGCCCTGAAAGATAAGTATGTCTGTTAATATGGGTCATACATGTATTATAACCAATATAGTGATAATACTTGCTTCTGTTCTAAGATTGCTTAGTGTTTTTCTGTCATACTCTTTAGGGACTTTTCCTAATACCATTGTGTCATGATTTACAATAATAATTCTTTCCTTTGTTCAACTGTCCTTCAGCTTGACTAGAATATTGCCACTGATTTCTTCCTGTATAAGTTTTACATGACTCATTAGAACTGGCAGTTTTCTCCTCACTACAATGTGGCACACGCTCGATTATTATGTTTCTTGCCAGTAACTCTTATTCCAGTCGCTTCACTAATATCCAAACGGCATTCTTTACCCCGCTTCTTCATCCTACCTCTCGCCAACCGTCTCTCTGCATGTATACTACAAACACTGTCCTTGTGACTGTCCCTCTATTCTTCTATCCCTTGGCTCAGGATTAGAGATAAGAACACTGTTAGAAATTACAGTTTCTCCCTCCTCACCCCCACTCATGTTTTATACAACATAAAGGTGGATGGGAGGGAGAGGAGCCATCCCCAGTACAACGGATCATAGACACACAATCCTACAGTCCTAATCAGGATATTAATCTTCTCAGTTTAACCTTTCCCATAGAGTTGCCCTGATGTCTCCAATTCTCTATCAATGCACAGCCATGTCCGATATTGCTGCTTCCTCACTCTAATAATGTTATCTGTACATCTGTTCCGTTCTCCCTCTAGATATACAGCTATCTCTCTGTCAGTGTCTACAATCCTCGTAACCTGACCACCATTTCTTCTCTGTCATTTCACTCCTGCTAGAAATCTGTGTTACAGTCCTTTCTGGAAAGGCATCGAATGCACATATTTGGCAATCCAGCTTTTTCCCCCCCCTCAGGCATTGCAAAGAAACTGATGCAAGAACCCATCCCATTGTTTTCTTCATGCATCATTCACGTTTATCCAGTGCATCACTTCAGATTCAGATCAGATTCAGATTAGAAAAAAATGTTGAGTTTTTCAATTTGGCTTACCAGTTTTGCAGAGGAAACTGGTGAAAAAGTCTGATGGCAATCGTTGCTGTTTTGACACCAATTTTAAATAGTTGAGTCACAAAAAACATAAGAGTATATGGATGGCCTGGATATGTCATTTGGGCTGACTAAGAAAAATCTAAATTTTACTTTTCAACTACAGTATATGATCACATTCTTAAAATATCGCACCAAAAAGTGACCTACATTCTGGAGATACCTTGCACAATGTAATCATGGCAAATTCTTTTATAAATATAAAGTCCCACAGCCAAAATTAACAAAGCTACTAGAATGGGTCATAGTGTCCCGAACTTGCTATGCTTACCATATTTTCAGTTAGCCATTAAAAGGTATCAACCAATGAGGACTCTCAGATTCCAATTTTTCAAAGCTACTAGGGGACTGACAGTGGCAACATAGGG
This sequence comes from Allobates femoralis, assembly GCA_033576535.1. Lineage (NCBI taxonomy): Eukaryota > Metazoa > Chordata > Amphibia > Anura > Aromobatidae > Allobates > Allobates femoralis. The sequence continues at coordinate 314,574,206 of JARQOC010000006.1, forward strand.
CACCAGAGCAACATCTGTATTTGGGATCCCAGTTCTCCGATTGTCAGTTGTTTATAGCAAGATGCTATCTATATGTCCCAAATTATATAACTCTCCAGAAAAGTTCTCACAAATGTAACACCAGTAAAGAGAAGACTTGGATGGAAATCTGCATAGTCCCTTGTATGTGATTTAATAGTAGTTGCATGGTGGCCTCACAGTGTTGGGGTCCTGGATTGGAAACCCACCAAGGACAACATCTCTAAGGAGGTTGTATGCTCTCCCTGTGTTTGTGTTGGGTTACTCTTTAGTACTCCAACACACCCAAGACATACTCACTATAGAAAAAAATAAAATAGTAGTAAAGGAGCCTTTTTAGTAATATGTCACAGGGCTCCCATTCCTGTAGGGTTCTTATGCAAACACACAGGTTTAACATATAGTATATATATATGTATATATAAATGTAAAAGTGTTGATCTAAAACAGTGGTGCCCAACTGGCTGCCAGGAAGCCATATGTGACCATCCTGGCACAGAGGAAGGCTGCATAGGACACAGCTGACTTTTCCAGATTTATGATCATGCAACAATGCTCCTGAATGTTTAACAGTCTGGCTTATCATAGATAGCAAATAAGCTGTCAGCTGTTCTCTCTCCTACAGTTATAAAGTAGAAAAGAAGAAAGTTGATTCCTGATACCTCTGCAACAGCTGAAATTATTTACTGTGAGTGACTGCTAATTGGCAACTTGTAGTGACTTTCTCGGAGGTGATAACAGAATGGCACAGTAGTTTGAAGCATTGTCTCCTAGCTTTTTTGTGATAGAAGACTATGGTTGACATTGTTATAGAGGCAGTGGGAAGTGAAGGGGGGCACGTCACATGTCACTGGTATGAGCCAATGTGGATGTCTCTATTTTCGGCCCACAATACATATAATAATTCATTTTCTGACAGTTTCAGGGGCACATCAATAGCCCTTGTTTGCACTGCCATATTTGCAGTCTATATTCCCTCCCTATAGATCAAATTAGCTTTTGTTTTTGTCCTAATGGCAAACAAAATATTAAGAATAAACCACAAATAAACCATGTGTGAATGCCTAGATGAAGATTGATTGCTCTCAGTGGGAGAAACAAAACAGTACTCTTGTAGTTGTGATACCTTTTAATAGTTAAGAAAAATCAAGTAATTGATGTTACAAAGCAAGCTTTCGAGACTTCTTATGTCTCTTTATCAAGCATGATATGACAAAATATTAGAAGAAACACAAATATATATATACACACAACCAGAGCAGGTGAAAGGTATAATAAATGGAAATTGAAATAAACAAACAGAGCTTAGGCTGGCTTCACACTACGGCTGTGATCCGATCCGTGGCTGTCCGCTTGAGGCAGACAGCCCCGGATCAGATCAGTACACAGAACTGGAGGGCTAATTTGCCCTCCAGTCTGGTGTGCAGCCGCACGCAGCTGCCGCCGCTGAAAACTCAGGACCGCGGCTCGCGAGGAGCTGGCCGGGTTCCTGAACTGTCAGGAGGAGCCGGCGCTGAGCTTCAGCACCATGGAGCTGTCCCCTCTGACAGATCAGCAACGCGGCTTACTCCTTGCGAGCTGCAGTCCTGAGTTATCAGCAGCAGCAGCAGCTGCACCAGCTGCACACCGGACCGGAGCTCAAATTAACCCTCCAGTTCTGTGTGCTGATCCGGTCCGCGGCTGTCTGCCTCAAGCGGACAGCTACGGATCGGATGACAGCCGTAGTGTGAAGCCAGCCTTAGAGAGAGAATCCTTAATTAGTCCAGCTTAGTGGTGTTAGTGACTAAATAAGGATTCTCTCTTTAAGCTCTGTTTCTTTATTTAAATGTCCATTTATTATACCTTGCATCTGCCCTGGTTGAGAATATATTTGTGCTTCTTCTTATATTTTGTCATACCATGTTTGATGAAGAGAACTAGGAGGTCTCGAAAGCTCGCCTTGTAACATCAATTACTTTATTTTTGTTAGCCATGAAAAGGTATAAGAACTACAAGATTACTATTTTGTTCTCCCACTGAGAGCAATCAATCTTTTTTCAACGGACTAACATGGTGCCAAACCTTTTTTTTTTTCTACTACCTATATGAAAGCTTGGTAAGATTGTATATGAGGCCACTACAATGTGCCTGGATGATCACCTAAAATTATAGGGAAAACAAAGCAAGTGAAAGATTTTCATTAACTAAATTAATTAGTCATATTTAGTAATGTTAGTGGTTTACTCTTTTTTTAGAGTAATATTATATTATGTTTAAAGCTTATATACAACTTTGCAGAGATTTTTTTTTATTATTAATAATTTGTTTCCTAAATGCAAAAATAATTAACTTTCTAAATAGTCTTCTTCACTAAAAATGGGATGTCTTTTGCTTATGCAGGTTCTCTTAGGCTGGCTTCACATTTGCGTTCCCTTCTGCAGAGTTCTGCGGAGGGGAACCGCCATGTGAGCGCAGCCTCTGCAAGTGCCTATGTTTATAATGGAGTCGCACGGTGCTGCACTTGACTATGCATGACCGTGCGCTCCCATTAATTTCCCTGTGTGATGTGTACGCATGCGCACGCTTGCGTACAAATCACACTCTCTCGTCTGCACCAGGAACGCGACATGTCGCGTTCCTGGTGCGGACAACAATGTATGATTTGTACGCAAGTATGCGCATGCGTACACATCACACAGGGAAATTAATGGGAGCGCACGGTCATGCACAGTCAAGCGCAGGACCGTGCATCCCCATTATAAACATAGGCACTTGCGGAGGCTGCGCTCACATGGCGGTTCCCCTCCGCAGAACTCTGCGGAGGGAACGCAAATGTGAAGCCAGCCTAAGTCCTATATGTAGGACTTACAATTTGTAAAAATTTTACAAATCCGCCAGGGAGCCCATTCATCTCTGATGGCTCCCTATCCTACTCCATCCTCTAAGAATTAAGAGATAACAACAGGGAGAGTACTCAGAGCTCCATAGCTTGGATAGAAGAGAAATTACATCCAGCCTATATTAGGCCACATCAATTATATTGAGTATTTGATGAGTTTTTTATCTCAGTATTTGTAAACCAAAACCAGGAGTGGAACAATTAGAGAAAAAGTATGATAGATACACTACTGTTCAAAAGTTTCGGGTCACCCAGACAATTTTGTGTTTTCCGTGAAAACTCACGCTGTTATTTATCAAATGAGTTGCAAAATGAATAGAAAATATAGTCCAGACATTGACAAGGTTAGAAATAATGATTTTTATTTGAAATACCGTATATACTCGCGTATAAGCCGAGTTTTTCAGCCCAAAAATTGGGCTGAAAAGTACCCCCCTCGGCTTATACGCGAGTCACTGTATACTGTATACAGTGTATACAGTATACAAGCCCCCCCATCAGTATACAGGGCCCCCGCTCTTGTGCATCAATCCTGTAAAGGAAGAGATTAGTATACTTATCCCTGCCGCTGTCCCACTGCCGCTGTCCCGCGCCGCCATCGCGCTCCTCCGGCTTCATCCGTCTTCCTCTGGTAGGCGCAGGCAATGACGTCATTGTCTGCGTGCCAGAGGAGGAAACTGGAAGACGCTGGATGAAGACGGAGGAGCGCGATGGCGGCGGCGGGACAGCGGCAGCGGGACAGTGCCAGGGATAAGTATACTAATCTCTTCCTTTACAGGATTGATGCACAAGGGGGGGGTCTGTATACTGATGGGGGGGCTGCTGTATATACCTCTGGGGCTGCTGTATATACCTCTGGGGCTGCTGTATACTACCACTGGGGCTGCTGTATACTACCACTGGGGCTGTTGTATATACCTCTGGGGCCGCTGTATACTACCACTGGGGCTGCTGCTGTATACTACCACTGGGGAGGCTGCTGTATACCACACTACTGGGGGCTGTATACCTGTGCTGGGGTCCACCATCGGCTTATACACAAGTCAATAGGTTTTCCCAGGTTTTGGGGGCAAAAGTAGGGGGGTCGGCTTATACACGAGTATATACGGTAATAATTTTCTCCTTCAAACTTTTCTTTCATCAAAGAAAGCTCCCTTTGCAGCAATTACAGCATTGCAGACCTTTGTCAAGTACTCTTTAATGAAGGTGCCAGATGAGGAGATGTGAGGCATCGATTTCTCAAACTAGAGACTCTAATGTACTTGTCTTGTTGCTGAATTGTGCAGCGGGGCCTCCCACTTCTCTTTCTACTCTGGTTAGAGCCTGTTTGTGCTCTCCTCTGAAGGGAGTAGTACATACCGTTGTAGGAAATCTTCAGTTTCTTGGCAACTTCTCTCATGGAATAGCCTTCATTTCTAAGAACAAGAATAGACTGTCGAGTTTCACATGAAAATTCTCTTTTTCTGGCCATTTTGAGAGTTTCACAGAACAAACAAATGTAATGCTCCAGATTCTCAACTAGCTCAAAGGAAGGTCAATTCTATAGCTTCTCTAATCAGCCAAACCATTTTCAGCTGTGCTAACATACTTATACAAGGGTTTTCTAGGGTTTTCTAAACATCCATTAGCCTTATTACACAGTTAGCAAACACAATGTACCCTTAGAACACTGGAGTGGTGGTTGTTGGAAATGGGCGTCTATACACCTATGTACTGTAGATATTGCATTAAAAAACAGATCTTTGCAGCTAGAATAGTTATTTACCACATTAACAATGTATAGAGTGTATTTCTGATTCATTTAATGTTAGCTTCATTGAAAAATATGTGATTTTCTTTAAAAATAAGGACATTTCTAAATGACCCCAAAGTTTTGAACGGTAGTGTACATTTCTGCATCTTTTACCCACTAATGTTTTTTGATGAAAAATACTTATAATAAACTGACCAAATACTCAACTTGTGCATGTGGCCTTACAAACAACCAATATCACTGGAAAAGCCAAAAATCTGAAACTTAAAGCATAACCATATTTTAAATTTTGATTTACCGGTAATAGTAATGTACAGTAAGTGGATATAATCAACTTTCACATATACTTTATTAATGAAATCAGGAAGGAAACCATTAAAAAACTTCCACAAGATCTCCTCAGCAGGCTGTGTGTGAAGCTCATTCTTAGTCACCTCTGTCTTCATGGGGCATGGCCTAAACTGCATTCGCAATACAGATGATAAGACTGTCAAATGACCTCATACTGGATCCTCCATTCACATGGCTCTGCCTGGTGTTATCACAGATCATAGAGCAGTGGCCATGTGAAGGAAGACTCAATAAAATCTCACAGGGGCTGTTTGAGCTCAGCAGGATGCTGGCATGAGGTAATTTGACAACCTTATCATCTGTATTGTGAAGACAGTTTAGTTCACGCCCCCTGAAGATGAAGGTGACTAAAGGGGGTGTCACACGCGTCAATATCGCCTGCACGATATCGGCTGCACGTGACGTTGCAGCGATATTGACGCGTGTGACATACTGCATCAACCAGCGATAAATCGCTGGTTGATGATCGCCAGGTTTCAGAACCAGCTCAGAAACCTGGCGATTGTCGCCCGGTGGACACGCAGCATCGCTGTGTGTGACACCGGGACTAGCGATATTCCAGCTCCCAGCGCCTCTCACAAGCGCTGGGAGCTGGTATCCAAGGTACACTGCGGGTAACTAGGCAGCGCGCGCTGCCTAGATACCCGACTGTGTACCTTAGTTACCAGCCTCCTCCGCTCACCGGGTGAGCGGAGGAGGCTGGTAACTAAGGTACACGTCGGGTATCTAGGCAGCGCGCGCTGCCTAGTTACCCGCAGTGTACCTTGGAGACCAGCCTGCTCCCGCTTCCAGCAGGCTGGCAGCGGGAGCAGGACATCGTGGAAACGATATTTAAATCGTTTCCACGATGTTTCTGGTCAATTGATCGCTGGTGAGTCTGTCTGTGTGACAGCTCACCAGCAATCAGCCGTCAATGTCGTCAGCGATCATCTCGCTGACGACATTGACGCGTGTGACACCCCCTTAAGAACGAGCTTCACACACAGTCTGCTGAGGACATCTTGTGGAAATTTTTTTTAATGGTTTCCTTCCTGACTTCATTAATAAAGTATATTTGAAAGTTGATTATAATCAGTTGCTCTATATTACTATTAAATAAAAATTTAAATCAAACTGCAAAATACATATCAGGTTGTTTGAAAATGTATATAGGAATAAAGATAGCAGACTGAAACTTTATATGTAAAAAACTTTGGTTTAGGGTGAATTGATGTTCTTTTCACTTTCGTATTATGGCCTAACAGTGCTCACTGGAGCCTTCAGTAGTTAAGAAATTCTTCTGTAGCCAATGCCATTAGTATGTTTTGCAGCAATAACATTACGAAGGTGTTGAGACAGCTCACTGGTTTTACCCATCATGAGATGTTTCTTGTTTGGCAATTTAGTAATGAGACACCTTTTTGTAGCCATAAGTTTAAACTGTTGATATTTTTCACTAAGTGGCAGGATTGCTTTCTAATTACTGATAGATTTCAGCTGGTGTTCTGGCTTTGCATGGCTTTTTGCTCCTTTATTTCTTCATGTGTTCAATACTTTTTCCCTATGTCATTTCTCAATATTTCACATCACTAAATTTATGGACATATATAGTTTAATTTATTTGCCTGTGTGGATTGGATTGGTTGTTACTGAGATCTGGTGACAAATTCATGTCAATAGCACCATTACAAATAGATCTACTTAGAAAATTGGTGTAGTGTTCAATACCTATTCCAGCCACTGTAGGAGCTATTCTTAGTACTCACAATGTATTTCATGTGTTTGCACTTGGCCAATGTCAAAACTTGTAACAGCTGATTGGTGGGGTGTCTGATGTCTGACCCTCACCAATCTGATAATGATGAGCTATCCGGAGCTCTGTAATTGGCTAGAGCATGACCATGCTGTTAATGTGACATCTTTGCTGCAGTCAAAACAGCAAGGCTGAAGAAGGCAGTGCATTGGTACTGTACCCAGGGGTTGTGAGTACCTCCTGAGTGTGCCATATTAGGTATTGGATGCAGTTTGATGCCCATTTTCCTTAAAGTTCATAACTCCTTTAAGCCTAGCTATTTCTCTGGTCTAAAGTGAAAAAAAAACTTTTTTTATAAGTCCTATATGCAGTAAGTCAAGGTATATTACTGTCTAGCTGTTATTATAATTTATTATAGCGCCATTTATTCCATGGTGATTTTCTTATACAACATACATTACTTTCATAAACAACCCCTGCAAAAACAATATATGGACCCTTTGCAGTCCAATAACTCATCATAATGCACAACTCCACCTGCCTTGGGGGTAGAAGTGGGCCCTTCACCTCTTGGGCCCAGGTTGCACCAATGGTATGTCCCCCCTGATAACTCTTCGTCCCTTGGCTTTTCCTTCAGTCAATACATCCATACTTTGCTTTATTACTTCCCCACTCAATTTAGAGACACATTATCAACCGACATTATGTGTTGTCCAGGATATTAAATGTTAATATTGGAATCCATCCATTAGGCAGCTGACAATGTTTAATTTTGGACTATGTTCTAGTTGAACGTATCAAGGGATATAACCTTGTTCTAAATACCAAGACATACAATTCCCCAGCCCTCCTACTGCCTCTCAAATTTACATGTCCACCACAGATAACTCTTCATGCAGAACGCATTAACTCCGCAATAAAAGCAAGAATAATATGACTGTATTTTACTCTAGTACTACTCTGCACGCTGACTTTTGCAATTCATTATTTATTGTGCTTGTTTACTTGTTATCACTCTACCTCTGTTCCATGGATTTTTCCATCTTTGTCTTGTCACCGATTCTTCTCTCGCTGCAAACTCTATTTTTTATCCTGCAGGATAGAAAAAAGTGAGCGGGTTGAGAGCAAGAAGGGAGGTAGGAAACATGAAAGAGAAGACTGAATGAGAGGGAGAGGAAGGCTGCTGCCAGGATGTGGGAATCCAGAGAGAATGGAGAGAGAGATGGGACGAGAGAATAAGCAGCCTGTGTTACAATAGTGACAAGAAATGGAGGAATCCGGGGCTGACAATGGAAATGACACATAGGATTCACACAGAAAAGGGGAGCACAAAGACTAAAATGCAAGTCTAATGGGAAGATGCCAAAGATGTAGCAAGGCCAAATTGGCCAACTATCATGGTAGAAAAGAGTAAATGGGTGACAAACAATAATAGGAAATGTTCATCAGCCTATTCTTACCATGTCATAAGATGTCATAGAGATGTACATTTTACATTGGTATGGTATGGCAACAAGATTCATACGATATACTAGGTATGCTTGGAATATTTATACTGTATATACAGTATGTAATAATTTACCATAGTAAATATTTATGCTTAGAGATGTTAGAAGTAGAAGAAAATATTACGTCAGTAGGTAAAAAAACAAAACATGAGGGCATGGTCTTGGCAGGAGATGTCAGAGCACCAAGCAATGGCAATCTCAAAGTTGCATGTAGACACAAACTGTTATGCTATATCTCAATGATTCGGATCTTGTATTATACACACTCAAGGAGATCGGACAATCCATTCTACTTAGAAGGGTTTGTTGAGTAGAAACTGATCATAAGGTGTCCACAACTGAAGCTCCTAGGTGTCTGCTGTTAAAGGTGGTAGAATCTATAAGAAAGTGATACATTTTTCTATAGCACCACTGTAGGACATATGGGGCATTATACTGTATTCATTGAATTCAATGGGCTATCCATAAAATGTAGTGTTCAACAACCAATGTCTCGGGGAGATTAGGTTGTTCCTCTGAGAATTCAGGCCCCTGTATGTATGTGGCTCTTGAACTGTTGACAGCTGACTATTCTATGGTATATTAGCTGACTCAGAAATGTTATGGCATTACTGCACTGAGGTCAGAACCATATCACTTTGATGAGACTAATGGTCTATCTAATGTATAATGGGGTTGTCTTAGGATGTTGAGTAAAAGAATAATTCGTCTGGTATTTTTCCAATGTACCCATTTTTTTAAGGCCCCAGCTGCTCTTTTTCCCCATCACAACACTGACCACTATGTTCTGCTTCACCTCACCTGTCTTATGTACTGCATTATCCAATCATCCATTTGGGTATATATGTGTGTCTTCAGAATTTGTGTCATTATGAGCCTGATGAAGAGACCTTAGAGTCTGAAAAGCTTGCTATTATTTTCCATCTTTTCAGTTAGCCATTAAAAGGTCTCAACCACTGAGGACTCTCAGATTTCAATATTTTTTACATTTTTTTTCTAAGGTGAGATAAGCTTCAGTCAATGATGTCTGACAGTAGAATTTTGCAGATGCTGATCATGCACACGTATAGCTGCTTAGGGTGTTTCAGGGTTTAATTTATCTAACGTGTTTGATGATTTTTAGATTGTTTTAGAGCATAAAGTTAAGCCAATCATAGATATTAGATAACTGTTTGGCCAATATCCATATCGGCATATCGGCCATCTTTCCCATACACAGAGTGCTCGTTCGGCAAGGCCCTTCTGTCTTCTCGGTGAGAAAGCCACTGCCAGGCAAGTGTTATCTCCAGGAGAACAAAAGAATTCCGAAGTTCGAAATTGAACATGTTGGACATTGAACTACCGCTACCGCTGACAATTTTCTGGGGTTTCCATATGTATTAGACTGCCAGCCAAACCCATCAATATCAATATATACAAGGGCTATGTCTGACAGCACTGACTATATACATTGTACACAATCCACAAATTAACCTCATATTTGCCAACTTTGTATAAGGGACATCAAAGAGATTTTGAAAAGCAATATTTGAATCTGCAAAGGTTTTCACCTTACGACCTACAAAATTATATTGACAATGCTAACCTACTGCATTTGAATTTCAGTTAGATCACAAATTTTGCATATAACCCACTTTATAATTCCCCAGAACTTAGACCTGATCCTCTCAATGAAATGCATATGTCACATCAGATTCTTCAGGTATTCACCTATTCCTTTACCTACCCCATCCTGCCACTTGTAATCATCTTCAATATTGAGCACTGCCACAAACAAAATGCTGAGAATAACTTTGCTTAGAAGGACTTGGCGAGTTTCAGCTGTTTTTAATGGGAGTTCAGAAGGGGTGGAAAACTGGATTGTAGCAATATCAGAAAGCTGAGTCAAAACCGAGAGGACAGGGAGGTACAAAATCGTCAGGAGAAAGCAGAGTTAAAAATGAAGTCCACGATCTAGTCAATGTCATAGAAAAACTAGCACAAATTAGAATGGGGAACCAAGAATATAACTGGCAAGTAGTGAGACAGGTCCCAGGGTATATAAAGGGAGTGGTACATCCCTACAGGCAGGAGTTCGGGAACCAATGACTCCATCTGGACCACTCACGTACCAACATTATCAGGTTGTGAGCACAACTGGTCCCAGCCACACTAACCCCAGAGGAAGAGCAAAGCCTGCACTCTCCAGAATTCACTGAAGAACCTCTCCCCTAACACCAGCATCAGCTGCAGTGTGAACACGGCAATGCATGGTGACAGAAGAAAGCTCTGCCAGAGGCGCAATGCCTTTATCATTAGTGCCATCTATAAGGCGAACATGGTGGTGCCTAGTGACTGGGACAGGAATTACAGGAGCAGGTCCAGATAAGGACACATCACTAGCACCATCCATAGATGGGAAATGGCGGCACCTAGTGGCCGGGGCAGGAATTACAGGAGCAGGTCCAGCCAAGAACGCATCACTAGCACCACCTATAGATGGAATATGGCGGCGCTTAGTGGTGAAGGCAGGAATTACAGGAGCAGGTCAAGGTGGGGACATGACAGTCACATGCTGTGAAAAAAACTCAAGAAAATGAAAGCATACTTCGGACTATATGTAGCTCATTAATTTGCGGATTTTCATTTCACTCATGCTTAATAAACAGAATAGAACAAAATCTGCAGCTATTAGTATGTATTTGGGGTTTTGGAGGAAGCCAGAGAACCCAGAGGAATCCCACAGACACATGTGGACAACATACAAACTCCTTGCAGATATTGTCAATGGTTAAACTTCAACCCAGGACAACAGTGCTAACCACTGAGCCAATATACGCAGGCATCATACTAGTTTAATAGATCTGGAGAAGGTGAAAATACTGATATACTGTATAATTAAAAAAAAAGATTTTGCAGTAATTTTTTTTCATTTAAATTCTATTTTCTTTTGGACTTTATAAGTCTGTCAACCATTGATAAAACTGCCATTAGACTTTAAGCCAATGAATTCAGTGGTGTGAAAAAGTCCTGATTTTTTTCTATTCTTTTGCATGTTTGTCACACTTACCAGTAAATGTTTTGACTCACTCAGGGTTGTGTGTGGACTCGGCGGGTTAGGGAATGGAAATTAAGTTTGTCGTGAAGTCACCTGCAGATTCTGGTGATGGGCATCAGTGCCGCTTCAGACCTCCGGGGAAGATGATGCTGCAGCTTGGATGGAGCAGCTCCCTGCAGGTGGAGCTGAGTCCCCGGGGCAGACCAGCACTGATGGTGCTGGTTCTGGATGTGGATATGATCTGTGGAGCAGTGCAGCAGTCCCCCCCCCCCCCGAAGTATGGACGCTCCACTCTGTGTCCCCTCTTTCTGTTTCTGGGCTGCCTCTGTTCTAGGCCCCCTCCCTGGGAGTCTCCTTCTCTCTCTGGGAGGCTCCTCTCTCCTTTGCTCCTCTGTGCAAACTAGAACTGTGTGACTTTCCTCCTCCCCTACCTCTCCCCCTAGGGACTGGGCTCCAACCATTTGCCTAGGCTCGAGTGTGGAAGTACTGGAGTGGGATCCACTTGCAAACCTTACTCCTCCGTGTGACAGGTGTAACTGCACACTCGTTTGTGGGTGCAGTACCCCTACTGTGGCACACTGACCAGTGGGGCACCACAGTTTCAGATCACAAACAAATTAAATATTAGATGAAGTTAACACAAGTAAACACAAAATGCAGTTTATAAATAAAAGTTTTTGTTATTAAGACAAAAAGAAATCCAAACCTACAGGGCCCTGTGTGTAAAAGTGATTTCCCCCTAAACCTAATACCTTGTTCAGCCAACCTTAGAATCAACAACTGCAAGCATTTACAATAACTGGCAATGAGTATTTTACAATGCTCTGAAGTAATTCTGACCTACTCATCTATGCAGAATTGTTTAATTTGGCCGCATTGGAGGGTTTCCGAGCAAGAACCACCTTTTTAAGGTTATGCCACAGCATCTCAGTTGGATTAAGGTCAGGACTTTGACTAGGCCACTCCAAAGTCTTAATTTAGTTTTTCTTAAGCCATTCAGAGGTGGACTTGCTAGTGTGTTTTATATCATTGTCTTGCTGCATAACCCAAGTGCGCTTCAGCTTGAGGTCAAGAACAGATGGCCAGACATTCATTCTCCTTTAGGACTTTTTGGTAGACAGCAGAATTCATGTTTTCATTTACCACAGCAGGACTTCCAGGTCCTGAAGCAGCAAAACAGCTCCAAACCATCACACTACCTCCACTATATTTTATTGTTGGTATGATGTTCCTTTTCTGAGATACTGTGTTACTTCTATGCCAGATGTAATGGGACATACACCTTCCAAAAGGTTCAACTTTCATCTCATCAGTTCACAGAGTATTCTTCAAAAATCTTGGGTATCATCAAATTGTTTTCCAGCAAAACAGAGACGATCCTTTATGTTCTTTTTGCTCAGCAGCGGGTTTTGTGTTGGAACTCTGCCATGCAGGCTATTTTTTCCTATTTCATGTCTCTTTCTTATTGCGGAGTCATGACCATTGACCTTAGGGAGGCCTGCAGATCTTTAAATGTTGTTGTGGGGTCTTTTGTGACCTTTTGGATGAGTTGTTGCTGTGCTCTTGGATTAATTTTGGTTGGCCGGACACTCCTGGGAAGTTTCACCACTGTTCCATGTTTTCACCATTTATGGATAATAGCTCTCACTGTGGTTTGCTATAGCGTCAAAGCTTTAGAAAAGACTTTAGAACCTTTTCCAGACTGATAGATCTCAATTACTTTGTTTCCCATTTGTTCCAGAATTTCTTTGTATAGCGGCATGATGACTAGATTTTGAGGATCTTTTGATCTACCTTACGTCACTTTGTCAGGCAGGTCCTATTTTAGTGATTTTGATTGAGACTGCATTGTGTGAAGTAATCAGCCTGGTATGCTAGGAAATTGAACTTTCTCCTATGGTGGGTTACACACACCATCATTGTATCCAATATCTGAACAATCTCTGTTGCAGTGAAATCATGGACAGATTGCTCCATGTTGTACACGCCACAAAATGAGTAATTGTCATGATTTCACTGCAACCAGAGATCTGTTCAGATATTGGATACAATGATTGGTGTGTGTAAACCCACCTAAGAGTGTGATAAACCACAGTTAATTCATGTTTTAATGATGCGGTTGGGGAAGCAATCACTTTTTCACACAGGGCCCTGTAGGTTTGGATTTCTTTTTCCTTTAATAATAAAGAACTTCATTTATAAACTGCATTTTGGGTTTACTTGTGTTATCGTTGTCTGTTGTCCACAATTTAAATTTGTTTGGTAATCTGAAACATTTAAGTGTGACGAACATGCAAAGGAATAAGAAATCAGCAAGGGGCAGACACTTTTTCACACCACTGTAAAATAAAGGCTCAATTGAATCTTTTCTGACAAAAATATTCATGGTTCTACCCCTGCAATTTCCATTAGTTAGCTTGTATAATTCTATTTGGACAAGTGTTTGCAGGTATCAAGCATTTTTACGCAACTTCAATTAATCAGCAAATAATGTTTAAGGAAACTGTCTGATGATCTATCATCAGAACAAGTAATCAAGGATCCAAAAAGCTGGGTTTTTCCTTCTCCAATCCTATTGTTTCCCCTGAAGAGATAGCCATCTCCCTTTGACGAATGAAATAACACATACAGGCAAGTTGAGCATGCATGGTTATGAGGGAAGTAAATGGAACTTCTTAGTCAATTCATGTTGCCAAAGCTACAGGCAGAATGAATCAGAGCCTGGCCGTATGATTTCAGCCAAGTATACTTTTCTCTAAAATGGTTAATTTTTTTTCTCTCTAAAGCTCCCTATGGTCCCTGGCCAGGTATCAAACTATGTTTTCCCCTTTCTCCTCACCACCCATGGCTGGAATTGCTCCAGGTGATTGACAGGTCTTTTTCTATGCACACATTGTCAGAAGAGACCTGTCAATAAAGTAGAGCAATGCAGAAGGAGCTGTTTAATGGTGACGCTGGACTAGTCTAGTCTCTCCCTACAGTCCCCAGCCAGATATTCAAATTGTTTTCTCTGAAACAATCCGGAATTGTGAAGGTAGATTCTGACTCATTCTGCCTGTGGTTCAGTCAGCATGAATCAAGTGACAGTTTCTTTTTACAGTCGAAAACGTTTGCCAAAAGATCAGCTTATCTCATGCATGAGGCTACCTTAAATCGGATTGATCTGTGCTAACCAACAATGTTGGCTTGATTGAAAAAACTCTAAATATGGCCCAATTAAAAAAAATACATTATCTTGTATATGTACCTTTCATATCATTTTCAACCAATGTGTTAATTATAATTTGCATTTGGAATAAGTATATGCAATGTGGCACAGGGAGTCCTAAATAATTAAAGAGAAGGAAAACAGGATCAGCATAATAGAAGTAAACATTGGTAAAGTTATATAAACCCTGCAATAAGCTGAAACAGGTTGTTTGATAGATGGTAATTAGAGCAGGAGCGGGAACAGTTTGGGTAGTCTGTGGTAGGTCAAATAATCTTTGGGGAAATAATGATTCATTGGAAATTTATTATAAAATTGATGTAGCCATTAAAACACATGCTTTAATCTGTCTTATGGTCTCCGTATTATGGTCTACAACATAGACTCTATATGGACCTAAAAAATATATGCTTGGGTGATCTAAACATGCATGTTTAGATTAAATAGGCTGGAGCATCTGATTATCATATAAGATATTCTCCATAATCTACATATATAAGACATTAGTTACACATAGAAAAGCTATACTAAGAGAAAATATAGCTAAGGAACTTTACAGAAAGGCAACATGCAAGAAAATGTGCAGCTCTACAGAACTCGAAAGGCAGAAAATGGGGTCACTGAGCAAGAACAGAAATAGCTGAGAATGGTAACACATGGAAATACTAAGCTTCAGGGGCTTGAAGAGCTATGGAAAAATATGATTGATCGAGAAGGTTAGGTTCAGAGACGAGTTGTCCGATAGGAAAGCACTTTATTTAAGGTAAGACAAAAAAAATGAAGAAATGCTAGCTTGCAGGAAAGTGAGCCTTACGGAAGAGAAGAGTTCTGACCAGACATAGTACCAGACCACAGTAAGGTCAAGAGTCTCAGTAAGAGATCTAAGGGTCTCTTGAGAGGAATTGGGCTAGATAAGGATAAATAGAAGTATGCACATAACAGAAAAACGGGATATAATTAATAGAAGGAGAACGAAGAAGAATCAATAACACAATAATGACAAAAAAGCAAATGATTTTACCAATACGATTCAGGGGATGGAAAATAATAATACAGTAGGTAAGTCTAATGGAGTGGTTATTACTTTAGTAGAACTGGGTGAAACATTAGCCAAGCTCTTCTGGTGTCTCTTTTTTGACAGAGAATACAAATAAACAAATAGGAAAATGTATACTAGTTCCCATGACAGTCTTTTTAAAACTGCAGACCCATGATAAATCCATCCATATATTTTTCAAATAGCTTATATGAAACTATTAATTTCACAGTGCTTTAAAGACAACATCATCACTATCCACATTGCTCATCTAAATTCCATATCAATATGTATTTGTAATGTGAGAGGTAGCAAGTTACAGGGGTAGGCTAGTACGGGCACCCCAGGCCGCTTCTCCATCAGCTTTGCAGTGCCACCTGTTCTTGAATCAACTAAGGCGGCAGTCTGCAGGCGCTGTGCATGGCCACATCTTCTAAAGTGATGTCACATAGCGTGCCCTGTACTGCCACCTTCCTCTGAAGAGGAGCTTCAATCATCCGGGCTGGATGGGAAACCATCCAGGGGAAGGTGAACACTATCTGCTGTCTTCACCATGTTAAAAGATCCATAATAAATATGTATTTCTGTCTGTGTGTGCGTGTTTGTATATGTGTATTGTATGTGAACAAGTGTGCAGGTGTGTGCATGTCTGCATACCATATGTGTGCATGTCTGTGTACAATCTGTGTGTGTCTGCATAATGTGTGTAAGACTGTTTGCATTTATGTGTATTGTATGTGTAGAGGTCTGCGTGTGTGTGCATGTTTGCATAACATATGTGTGTGAATATCTGTGTAGTGAGCATGTCTGTGTATAGTAAGTGTACAGGTCTGCGTGTGTGTACACATCAGTGTAACATATGTGTGCATATCTGTGTACCATGTATGCATGTCTGTGTATTGTCTGTGTGCTTGTCTGCATATGTGTGCATTTCTGCGTATGTGTGCATGTCTGTATATCATATGTATGCATGTGTGTAAGTGAGCATGTCTGTGTATTGTTTGTACATGTATGTGTACCATTTGTGTGGTGTCTGTGTACCAAATATGTGTATGTCTGTGTAGTGTGTGTTCATGTTGGTATTGTATGCATGCATGTATATATTATACCTGTGCATTTCTGTATTGTATGGGAGCATGTCTGCATGTGTGTGAATGTCTGCATAACCGTGAATTCCTGTCGATTTGCATGTATGCATGTATGTGCATATCTGCATGTATGTGCATGTCAGTATACCATATTTTTGTGTATATATTTGGTATCTACAAACTCATATAGACCTGAGGCATCATACTGACACATCCGTTTTACCCTATAGTGGACATGATGAATAATAAAAAAACATTGTTGAATTTTACTTTTTTTATGTAATTTCAGCACAGTTGGAATTTTTTCCAATTTTCCAGTACACTATATGGTAAAATAATGTCATTCCAAAGTACAACTCATCCCGCAAAAAACAAGCCATCGTATGGCTATTTGATAGAAAAATAGTAAAGTTATAGCTCTTGGAAGAAGGGAAGGAAAAAATGAAAATGAAAAACTGAAAATTGCCTGCAGGTGAAGGGGCTAAAGAAGCATTCGCATCAAAGTTTTTACCCTCTAAATACATTGCAATTTCATTCTACTCATTCTCTTATTCATTAGGACTATGACATAACATGATTAAAAACAAACTAGCTGACTCCTTCTAAGCTCAATGTAGAAATAGGAAGCCTATTTTCACTGCATGAGACATCCCTCTCTAACTACTGACCCAGCTGCTCTGCACCTCCCCCTGTCAGGGTCTTTGCAGTGATGACTCATGCATGAAATAGACGTCCTGTTTCTACATTGAGTTTAGAAGGATTCAGAAAGTCAGTTTTTAATCAAATAA
This sequence comes from Allobates femoralis, assembly GCA_033576535.1. Taxonomy (NCBI): domain Eukaryota; kingdom Metazoa; phylum Chordata; class Amphibia; order Anura; family Aromobatidae; genus Allobates; species Allobates femoralis. The sequence continues at coordinate 314,591,603 of JARQOC010000006.1, forward strand.
TGTCATAGACCTAATGGAAACAGAAGAATTAAATGGATAGAAAGGCAAAATAAGCAATTGTAAGTACATAGTGCAATATAATATGATGATAGCAATATACTAGCAGGATAAACACTTTGATGGGAGTGTTTACTTAAAGAGGTTGTTGGAAAAATGCCAAAGACACAGCCATTACACAGTCCATAGCAGGGACACATATACAGTGGGTACGGAAAGTATTCAGACCCTTTTAAATTTTTCACTCTTTGTTTCATTGCAGCCATTTGGTGAATTCAAAAATGTTCATTTTTTCTCATTAATGTACACTCTGCACCCCATCTTGAGTGAAAAAAAAAAGAAATGTAGACATTTTTGCTAATTTATTAAAGGAGAAAAACTGAAATATCACATGGTCATAAGTATTCAGACCATTTGTTCAGTATTGAGTAGAAGCACCATTTTGAGTTAGTACAGCCATGAGTCTTCTTGGGAATGATGCAACAAGTTTTTCACACCTGGATTTGGGGATCCTCTGCCATTCTTCCTTGCAGATCCTCTCCAGTTCTGTCAGGTTGGATAGTGAACATTAGTGGACAGTCATTTTCAGGTCTCTCCAGAGATGCTCTATTGGGTTTAGGTCAGGGCTCTGGCTGGGCCAGTCAAGAATGGCCACAGAAATGTTCTGAAGCCACTCCTTTGTTATTTCAGCTGTGTGCTTAGGGTCATTGCCTTGTTGGAAGGTGAACCTTTGGCCAAGTCTGAGGTCCTCTGCATTGCGGAAGACGTTTTCATCCAGGATATCTCTGTACTTGGCCGTATTCATGTTTCCTTCAATTGCAACCAGTTGTCCTGTTCCTGCAGCTGAAAAAGACCGCCATAGCATGATGATGCTACTACCATGTTTCACTATTGAGATTGTATTGGGCAGGTGATGAGCAGTGCCTGGTTTTCTCCACACATACCGCTTAGAAATATCACCAAAAAGTTCTATCCTTGTCTCATAAGACCAGAGAATTTTATTTCTCATAGTCTGGGAGTCCTTCATGGTGGTCTTCTCCCACAATTGCTCAGTTTGGCTGGATGGCCAGGTCTAGAAAAATGGTTGGTGGTCCCAAACTTCTTCCATTTAAGGATTATGGAGGCCACTGTGCTCTTAGGAACCTTGAATACTGCAGAAATTCTTTTGTAACCTTGGCCAGATCTGTTCTTTGCCTCAATTCGGTCTTTAAGCTCCCTGGGCAGTTCCTTTGACCTCATGATTCTCATTTGGTCTGACATGCACTGTGAGCTGTGAGGTTTTATACAGCCAGGTGTGTGTCTTTCCAAATTAAGTCCTATCAGTTTAATTAGAGAGTAAAAAAATCCCTCAGCTTCTTGCACTTGTGCACACCTGGCAAGAGCAGCTCTGGACAAGAGATACCATTAATCCTAGATCCTGAGTTCCATGACCTAGCAATACAACACGGTCACCGTTGTAGGACCTGTGGTGACATCAATCCGGTCATTGGTCGCGGCAGGAGTTGGAGCTCCCAGAGCAACTTTCGGTGCCTCCACTATACCTCCAGGCGGAGGTGGATTCACAGGCGTAAGACTGCAGTTGTGCAGGGTTGCACAACCACCTCTGGTGAGTGGCTACACAGCCCTGGGCCTAAATCCACTTCAAAAACTTTCTTCACATGCGCTCCCACCCCCTCCCCCCTTTTTATCAGTTTAATTAAACACAGCTGGACTCCAATGAAGGAGTAGAACCATGTCAAGGAGGATCACTAGGAAATGGACAGCAGGTGACTTAAATATGAGTCTCTGAGCAAAGGGTCTGAATACTTATGACCCTGTGATATTTCAGTTTTTCTTTTTTAATAAATTTGCAAAAATATTTATATTTCAGTTTTTTTTCAGTCAAGATGGGGTGCACAGTGTACATTAATAAGAAAAAAGGAACTTTTTTTGAGTTTACAAAATGGCTGCAATGAAACAAAGAGTGAAAAATATAAAGGGGTCTAAATTCTTTCCATACCCACTGTATGTGGGATTAGGGGACAGAAAATGCTTTATTGTAAGTTGTTAAAAGTCCAGGTAGAATTTTAAATTCTATTTTCTGCACATGATTACGATCAATCATTTTGCCTGAGCTGCTAACAGTTTTCAGATACATGATTTACCGTAAACATGCTGACAATAGAAAATAACACAAGGAAGATGTTCTTTAACTTGTGAAAGAGACTTTTTTAGGCATTCTTGTGTTACCTGTGCAAAAGTTACTATGCAGGTTGGGGGAAAAATGGAGTTGTGATCATTATATTTCCTAAATTATGTGATCTTGTGTTATCTACATAGGTGTGTTATATCTGTCATTAAAATCCTGCCTGTTATGTTTTTGTGCTGACTTTTCAGAAGTCATCTCTACAGAACAGGAAACAGCCACTTATGCCCTTCAGTGAAAACTGCAAGATCAAAACATTTTATTCCTTAATATAGATAGTGAAAATTATTATAAGAACCAAATACCGTATTTTCCGGCGTATAAGACGACTGGGCGTATAAGACGACCCCCAACTTTTCCACTTAAAATATGGAGTTTGGGATATACTCGCCGTATAAGACTACCCCCTCTTCTACGGCATGATTCCCACTATGACCCCCACACAATATAATGGACCCACATATAGAATAATGACCCCTACATCTCTTCACACTGTATTATGGCCACCACACAGCCCTAAAATAGCCCTGCATAAAGTATAGAGGCTCCCTCATACCCCTTCAAGTATTATCATGCTCCCACAGAGCCCTCTAAGTATTATAATGGCTTCCATATAGTATAATTGTCTCCATAAATTAAAATGCATCATCAAAGTCCTCAATATATTATAATGCACCCCATAGTCCTCCATATAGTGTAATGCACGCCATAGTCCCCTAGATAATATAATGCACCCCATAGTGCTCCATATAGTCTAATGCACCCCCGTAGTCCTCCATATAGTGCAATGCACGCCATAGTCCTCTAGATAATATAATGTACCCCATTGTGCTCCATATATTATAGTATTACAGTGGTGGTGGGGGAGTACAGCCTCCATCAACCCCCAATATTCCTCTGCAGTCACACACACAGACAGACACACACAGTCAGACACACACAGTCACACACACACACAGTTAGACACAGACACACACACAGTAAGACACACACACAGCCAGACACAGACACACACAGTCACACACAGACAGTCAGACACACACTCAGTAAGACACAGACACACACAGTCACACACAGACAGTCAGACACACACTCAGTAAGACACAGACACACACAGTCACACACACACACAGTCAGACAGACACACAACACGCACACAGTCAGACACAGACACACACAGTCACACACACACACACACAGTAAGACACACTGTGCCACTGCTGTGCCACCGGACCCTGCCGGAGCTTACCACCGCCACCGCCACCGCCGCTGTACGTAGCCGGGCACCGTAGCTGTACGATAATAAGCCATCAGCCAATCAGGCAGCTGCTGGCGTCTGATTGGCCCTGGCATTACCGTACATACACACTGAGCGGCGCAGTTACCTCCGTTCAGGAGATGTACGGTAATGCCTCAGCCAATCAGACACCAGCAGCCTCCTGATCGTACATCTATGGCGCCCGGCGGCTATGTACACAGCGGTGGTGGCAGCGGGAAGCTCCGGAAGACATGGACGGCAGAGGCAGGTGAGTATCATTTTTTTTTCTTGCCTGCCACCTGCCACCGCTCATTTTCGGGGGGGGGCCCTTATATTATGCACGGCGGACCGATGCCGGCATTTTTTTCCTCAGTACCCCGCCTGACCCGGTGTATAAGACGACCCCCGACTTGGGAGGAGAATTTTAGGGGTTAAAAACTCGTCTTATACGCCGGCAAATACGGTATCTACATAAATATATGTAAAATATATGTAAAAGCTTTACAATAGACTTACAGACAATAGAGAACAATGGATGGGAGATGCTAACTCCATAAATAGACTTTTTTGGCAGATTTTGTTACCTGTGCCTAAGTTATTATGCAGGAAAGAGTGGAGTTGTGATGATCATTTATCTTAAATAGTGTGATCCTGTGTTATCAACATACAGTGCTGTACAAATTAATTGAGACAAAGCATTTTTTAAGTAAAATCATAAGTTGGGGTTTCCAGTCAGTGATTCAAACCAGTTGTAACTGCTTTGAACAGGTGTGAGTGTACAACCTTGAGTAACAAAATGTGGTTTGACTGGTTTTAGTCAGAAAATAACAGCTAGCTGCCCCCTCAGCTTCAGTTGAGAGCTTGTTTCTGTGAGGGGTGGTTTAGTGTACTTTTTCTCTCAGTGTGATTTGTGCCTGTAAAAATGAATGTTACTCCATGGAAGAGGTCTAGAATTATTACTCTTAATGGACATACAAGTCCATACATACTCACGGTACTTGAAACATAGTGTGAGCAGCTGCTAGGGAGAGTTGTGCTTGGAGTAGGGATGAGCGTGTATACTCGCTACTATTCGGAACTTGCCGAATAGTAGTGGTATTCGTGTACTCGCTACTCACCGAGTAAATTAGGATTACTTGGGAGTAGCAAGTACTGACTACAGTATTGTAGTACTAGGTGACTGTAGTGCAGGCAGACAGGCAAGAGCGTTACAGTACCACATAGTACAGTCAGCAATATTTCAGCTCTTCTCAGAGCTGAAAGTATAAGGTCAGGGAGTAGTGACAGTTCTCCCAGCTATTTTTGGGGTCACATTTACCCCAGCAGGCCCAACATTTTGCCTTTGCGTTGCTGTGTTCACACTGAATAGCACGCACGGTACTGCATAAGTGACAAGCAGCCAGCACCGCTGTCGTGTGTGGTGACTGGCGCGCGTAATATATTGCCTTAAACCTCAGGACAATTTTTTTGTGCCATTGCGTTGCTGTTTTCACCCCAAATAGCACTGCACAACTGACATGCTGCCAGCTGTCTTGTATGGTGACTGGCACACGTAATATATCGCCTTAAACCTCAGGGCAATTTTTTTGTGCCCTTGCAGTGCTGTGTTCACACTTAATAGCATGCACTGTACTGCACAAGTGACACGCAGTCAGCACCGCTGTCTTGTGTGGTGACTGGCGCGCGTAATATTTTGCCTTAAAGCTCAGGACATTTTTTTTGGTGCCGTTGCGGTACTGTTTGTAAAATACAAAGCAGTACTAGGCTGTAGTGCTATCTTCCACAAAGCACTAACTGCTCCTTGTTCCCCAATATCTGCATGTGAACATTTGCAGTTATGTGTCACGCGCTTAGATGGTGCTGACATTGTTGGATGCTGCTGTGTATGTGGTTTGTCTTTAAGGGTGGCATGCAGACGCAAACACAGTGCAAACGCAGCCCATACTGATGTGAACGCATCGGAGAATCTCCGCATTTGTTCACATTAGTATGCAGCCCGCCAGCCAATCAGCTGTCTCGGGGGCGGCCGGGAGGAGGAGATCAGCGGCAGAGATCTCGTCCTCCCGGCCACAGCTGATCTCCCGCTGGTGACAGCGCGGGAGATTTGAAGAAATAGCTGATCTGACAGCTGTTTAAATCTCCTGCGCCGACACCGAATAGGGTGATATCGGTGCAGGAGGTAAGAAACAGCTGATCGCTGCTTCAAAACTCCCGTGCCGACATCACCTCTTCGGTGTCGGTGCGGGAGATTTAAACAGCTGTCAAATCAGCTGTTTCTCCCCGCTCTCCCCACCGACACCAGCGGGAGATCAGTGGCAGCTTTAGCTGATCTCACCGGGAGAGATTTCAATGTGATCCGCAGCGTTCTCCTGCGCTGTCATGGGGAGGACACTGCGGATCCATTGACTTCTATGCGTGGTTAGTGCGCTTGCAGATAAATCAAGCAACCGCACAAAAAAATGCAACAGGGCTGCATTCAGAGTGTGCTCGGAGGGTGCACAAATTGTGCGTATCCGAGCGGAAACACAGCCAAACGCAGGCACATGTGTTCCCATGTTAAACATAGGAACGCATGTGTGCAAGCGTTTGGCTGCGTTCTGTGCGCTGCCTTTGCAAACGCCAGTGTGAAACCGGCCTAAGAGCTGCATGGTTGATGGTTGTGAAGGTCCTTGCCTCCTGTGGTGTGCTCCAGAACTGCAGTCACTATTATGTTCAATTGCTGGTTCAGGAGTTAATGTGTGACTCACCTGGAATCCCCTCCCCCTGGCTTTAAATAGCCTTCCCTCTCCTCTGTCAAGTGCTGCTGATAGCTATGTGCTCTAGGTCTTGGTGCTGTGCTGATGCTTAGCTGCTGGGCTAAAGTCTTTCCTTGGGAGAAGCTGTGATTTCTGACCTGTGGGTGGAGGTAGGGGCCCTCAGCCTAGGGCTAATCAGGAGTTTTAGTGGCGGCTCGGAACTCCTTACCATCAGAGGTACCTCCAAGATCAGAGTGAGCCAGGGACCCCAGCATCAGGGTCATATTAGGCTCTACTGACCCCCTTTTGCCCAATTCACCTACCTGTTACCTGATTCCCTTACTTTCCAAGCATGACACTATGTCAGAAAACCCCCAAATTCCTAAAAAGGCTGTTGTGAACGAACATTGACACGGATGTGGGCGTGGGGTTGTCAGTGGTGCCCGACAAGGCACAAAGTGTGGCAGACAGAAGAAGGTTGATGCATCTTTGTTTCTGGTGAAATTTCCTGGTCTGAAACGTAAATGGGTCTGGAAGCCAGAAAAGCAAGAGCAGATACTGTCTTGGATGGCTAATAAGGCCTCCACGAAATTTTCTAGCAGCACCCATTCATCCACGACCATACAGTCTCCTGTCCATTCAGAGAACGCTGGGTCATCCTATTCTCAACCTGTTCCTAGTTCATCATCCCGTCAGGAGTCACAGGAAACAATTGACCCCAATCTTGGCCACTACAAGGATCTGATTGGTCCATATCCTTTCATTGCCTCTGGCCTCTCACCGTGCGACATTGAAGAGGAGCGTGAGGAGGTATCGTCTGTTCATGGCCAAATATTTGAAAACCCTTGGCCAGAAGAAAGCCACTTTCATCCACGTGATATCCAGGGTGAAGAGGTGGAGGCTGATGGTGATGACACACAGCTACCATCTGGCCTGCCGACAATATCAACACGGAGGGAGGATGACATGGACAATGAGGTGGCCGATGATGAGACCATCTATCCGACTTGGGCCGCTAGCACACATAGCCAGCACAGCAGCCCAGAGGAAGAAAGTGGATATGTAGCACCAACAAAGGCACCAAAGGCTACTGGTTTGAGCAGAGTGCGAAGTGTGTCAATGATGCACGCAGGGCAGGGTAGTCAGATCTCTGGCGGGCAGTCTGGAGGTCATGGGTGGCTGCCTAAGACTGTGGCCCTGGTGGTCAATGAAAGAGGGGGATAAAATAAAATAAAGTGTCTGTTTCATGACGCCACCTGCAGTACTTGGTGATGCTCACCAGCGCCGCTACAGTCCTCCAGTAGTCGATGGTATAGTCCTCCGCAGGCAGGACTGGACCGCCGGGGCAGCGTTTCTGTGAAGGGAATCAGTTTGTGCAGATAACAGATGCAGCAGAGTCAAAAAGTCACTTCACCGGGTACTTTACTGGAACTCAACAGTCATTACAGTTCACAGTGCAGTAAGTTGTTATAATGAGAAATGGCTACGGGTGCTGCAAGTGGATGTTACGGTTGGTAGATGGATCCCTCACTATGTGCCTTTCTTATTCCTTTATGTTCTCTTGCCTCCCAGTGGCTTGTGAAATCTGATCCCGTGTAGTGGATCGGACCTCCCGCTGTCCTTCTTTCTCCTTTGCTCCCATCGGGAAAACCTTCTCTGGATCACTGAGGCCCTTTAGTTACTGCGACTCGGTGCACAGCAGTTAGCCAATGGGTCTGGTCCCCTCTAATGGTTGCCTAAGGAGTCGGGGCCGTATCTAGGGATACCCCCGGTTCAACGGATTTTCTATAGTCCTTAAAGGTTGCCGCAGGTGCAGGCTCCGGTACCCGGTTTCTTACTTTGAGTGAACTCTCGCCTGAGCTACCTTCTCCTTCTTTCCTGTTTCAAGGATCTACCCTTCGGATTCCTTTTTCCTTCGTGCCTCAGGTTCTCATCCTGAACTTCTCTAGCCTTTCAACCCCTGGAGGCTGTGACCGACGGTCAAAGACAGAACGGCCAAAGACCCTCCTTTCTCCCCCTGGGGCTACTATATATCCCCACGGGGTCCCTCCCACCGTGTGACTAGTGTGGCGTGTTGGTATAGGGTTCCACTCACTGTCCATAACTCCACTTACAGTGAGGTGACTATACTGCTTTTATGGGTGCAGTACCCCTTTTGTGGCACCTACATAGTGGGGCGCCACATCAAGTGTTGCCAAGAGCAATCCCTCTGTGCCCCAAGTCAAGGCAAGGGTGCGTTCAGCTGCTGTCTGGAAATTTTTTTTAGATAGTCCTTCTGAACTAAATGTTGTCATCTATAGCATTTGCCATATGAAGCTGATCAGAGGCCAGCACCAAAGCACCACCAGTATGCAGACACATATGGCAGCCAAGCACCCTAGTCGATGGGCGGAACAACAGGGTACCAAAGCGGTGTCTGCGGGTCAAACCACGGCCATGTCACCTGTGATCCGTCCTTTCCAATCTGCTGGGCATGAAGCAGGTGATCATACCTCTTGCTCACAAGCTGCGGTTGCACAGTTACAGGACACAACAAACTCATCCACTTGTTTGTCCCAGCCAAGCATTCAGTTGTCCTTGCCCCAGATATATGAAAGGAGGCGTAAATACCAAGCCATGCACTCACAAGCACAAATACTGAATGCACACATTGTCAAGTTGCTAGCCGTGGAGATGTTGCCCTTTAGACTTGTGAGGACACAGTCTTTCCGTGATCTGTTGGCTGTGGCTGCCCCATGATACTTGGTTCCCAGCCACGTTACACCAGCCAAGTTGCTAGCTGTGGAGATGTTGCCCTTTAGGCTTGTGGGGACACAGTCTTTCCATGATCTGTTGGCTGTGGCTGCCCCACGATACTTGGTTCTCAGCCGGCATTATTTCTCCTTGTGTGCGGTCCCCACGTTACACCAGCACGTCTTAAACAATCTAAAGCATGCTTTCACCAATGTCGTAACCGGGAAGATCCACCTTACAACCGACACATGGACAAATACGTATGGACAGGGACGATACATCTCTGTCACGGCACACTAGCTCAACCTGGTGGCGGGTGGGACAAAGTCTCAAACTGGACCATCACACGAATAGCCACCACTCCACAAATAGCGGGCCCAACTTCAATCAGGGTTTCCGCCTCATCATATACCATATAAAATTACAAAAATGAGAGGAGCAATCTTGAATAATACCCGTTGGTCTAATGGGGATATATTGTTAGTGGCGGTAATCACTACTCACCTGGACTGGTTGTGCTGTCCGTGCACAACCACGGTGTCAGCGTGTAGCTGCTGATTCCTATGTATCGCTCCAAGCTTCGCCGCTCCCAGACGCCTCCTCAGGTCACGTGTTCCGCCTAGGTCTTCTAACCAGGGATTTCTCTGACATCAGGGCAGGTTCTTTAATTCTCTAACTAAGCTTCCTCACTACTGTGCAGCTCCAGCCAGATCCCATAAGGGATAATGGTAATGAAAGGCAGTAATTCTGGTATTATTTAGGAGCGCTCAGTAAAGAGAAGCAGATACCGATAATTAAAGTAGACCTGTTTATTCTGGTTTGTCCACTACGCGCGTTTCAACAGCAGCCTGCTGTCTTCCTCAGGTGGGGGAGAAAACCCCCCACCTGAGGAAGACAGCAAGCCGCTGTTGAAACGCGCGTAGTGGACAAACCAAAATAAACAGGTCTACTTTAATTATTGGTATCTGCTTCTCTTTACTGAGCGCTCCTAAATAATACCAGAATTACTGCCTTTCATCATATACCATATGTCTCCCCTCTTCCTCCTCCTCCACCGCCTCATCATCCTATACTGAATTACCCTCCACATCACTCACAAGTTGGGTGCTGTGCAGCAGCACATCGACAAAGCAGCAACACGCTCTGCTGAAGCTCATCTGCTTAGGTGAAACACCACACAATGCAGCACTGTGGCAAGGAATAAAACAACAGACCAATCAGTGGCTCTCTCCCCACTGAAACTCCAACCAGGTCTGGTTGTCTGCGATAATTGGCGTAACCTGGTGGCAGCTTTAAAGCTCGGAAAGCTGGTACACGTGCCATGCATGGCTCACGTACTGACCCTAGTGGTGCAGAAATTTATAAAAACATATCCTGACTTGCTGTACCTACTTTAGAAGTTGCGCTGTATTTACACCCATTTCCGCCATTCCTCAACCGCTGTTGCCGGTGTTGCAGTGCCTCAAAAGCAATTCAATTTGCCAAACCACCGCCTCATTTGCGACCTGCCAACATAGTGGAACTCAACATATCATATGTTGGCAAGGATAACTGAGCAGCAGAGGGCACTTGCTGAATACCAGCTTAAACATGCCCGTCAGACTGAGACACAGCCAAGACACATAACAACTGTCGAGTGGGTGTGGATCTCTGACATTTGTTAGGTGCTTGATAACTTTGAGAACTGCAATCTGAGTGACCACACCTGCTTCCTTCCTAACACTTCTCTTCCATTTATTTACTGTGTATCCAAGCTGCAAAGTTGGCCAGACCTCTCCTTATATGCCTTGGAGGTGCTGGCCTGAGTGTGATGTCAGAGCATGTTTTCAGTGCCGCTGGGGCAATCATCACAGATACACACACACACACGGCTGACTACCGAGAATGCAGACAGGCTGGCTGATAAAATCTAACAAGGACTGGATTTTGCAAGAGTATTTAAGCCCTGCTGATGACAGCATCCCAACCTAAAGTCACCCAAAATGTTATTCTAGGCAACTGGAGATCACATCCATCCCTTCCCATACAAACCACTTTTCTTCTTCATACACATATTTTAAAGTCCTGCTTCTGCAACATGTACCTCATGGTCAATAAGCTAAAAACAATGTTCCATTAATTCATATTATTATTATTGTTATATATACACAGCCTGCAGCTTCTATATTCTATTAATGAATCATGGTCTGTGTTAAAGGGGCCCACTGAGCCTGTTTCGCCCGGGCCCACAAAAACCTGGAGCTGGTCCTGGTCCTAGTAGTCCTTCAAGCTTCATAATTGTTTGGCCCTTGAGGTCTGCTTCCTTCATCAACCATGGTACAGCCTCTTGGGCTACTTTTTGGAGACTCTATGGCTATGCCTGGACATTGGGCACTGCAACTACTGTGCTAGTAGTCCTGGCATCATAATTGTTTGGCCCTTGAGGCCTGCATCCTTCATCAACTATGATACAGCCCCTTGGGCTAATTTTTGGAGACACTATGGCTATGCCTGCACATTGGGCACTGCAAAAACTATTCTAGTAGTCCTAGTAGTCCTAGCTTCATAATTGTTTGACCCTTGAAGCCTGCTTCCTTCATCAACCATGATACAGCTGCTGGGGCTCATTTTTGGAGACACTATGCCTGCACATTGTCCAATGGCAGTGGAACAACAATGCCAGTAGTCCCAGCTTTATAATTGTGAAGCCCTTGTGATGATGATGGGTGGCTTCTTCCTGTGTTAACCATCACTCAGCCCCTAGGGCAGATCGCTCTCTTTACACCACATACACACTGAGCTTTCAGAAGATCTCCTCCATCATAACTCACTCTTACGGAAATCATGCACCCATTTCAGCCTTCGCCTCAGCCCCCACACCGCTTTTTTTGGGTCCAGCAGACAATTACTCGCATTTCCCATTGACTAAGGCTGCCTTCACACTTGCGTTTGTGTCTGCATGCAGAGGGCATGCAGACGCAAATGCAGGCAAAAGCAGCCCATAATAATGTGAATACAGCAGAGAATCTCCGCATGCGTTCACATTACTATGGTGCCCCGGCAGCCAATCAGCTGTCTCTGGGGGCGGCTGGTAGGAGGAGATCAGCGGCAGACATCTCCTCCTTCCGGCACAGCTGATCTCCCGCCAGTGTCAGCGGGGAGATACAGCTGATCTGACAGCTGTTTAAATCTCCTGCGCTGACACCGGATAGGGTGATATCAGCGTGGGAGATAAGAAACAGCTGATCGCTGCTTCAAATCTACCGCGCCGACATCACCTATTTGGTGTCAGCGCGGGAGATTTAAACAGCTGTCAGATCAGCTGTATCTCCCCGCTGAGACCGGCGGCAGATCAGCTGTGGCTCTGCATGATCTCCCGGTGGCCGCCGGTGATCACCGGCGGCCACCGGGAGAGATTTCAATGAGATCCGTAGCGTTCTCCTGTGGTGTCATGCAGAGGACACTGCGGATCCATTGAGATCAATGCATTTTTTGTGCGCTTGTGGATAGAACAAGCGCCGCGAACACACAAAAAAATGCTGCATCCTGTGTTTGGAGTGCGGTCGGAGGGCGCATAAATTATGCGCATCCGTACGCAAGTGCGACCAAACGCAGCCATACATGCATGTGCGCAAGCGTTTGGCTGCGTTTGGTGCGCTGCGCTCCAAACGCAAATGTGAAGGCAGCCTAACATTGGACTTGCTACTCGCACTGAATACCCGAGTATTACGATCTACTCGGCACGAGTCCGAGTAATTGACTACTCGCTCATCCCTAATGATAATGTGATGACTACCGAGAAGGGATCTCTAAAGAACATGAAATATCAGACTATTATGGGGCTCAGTGAAATCTGAAAGATCTCAGAACTGTATTTTTTAATATAGTGACATTATAGTGAGATTTCTAAAAATATTCATCAAAAATGTTAGAAAACTATGTGTAGGAGAAAGGTTTTTTGTAGCTATACAGATGATAAAAAACAATGGATAGGAGATTTCATTTACTTGCAAAACAGACTTTTACACTATTTTGTGACTGATGAAGAGGTTACTGTGTCACTGAGGGGAACAGTGGAGTGGTGACCATCATTTATCCTAAGTCAAGTGATCCTGTGTTACCTATATATTGGTGTTATCTATCATTGCAATACTGCCTGGCCCGGTAATGAGATGTCTTCTGAAAAGTTATGTGTACTGTGCAGAAGAGGAAGTATCAGTCTAACATCAGGGAAAATTGCAAGATTTAAAGGGTAAATGTCATTTCATTAAAAAAAAAAAAACACAATACTGCACTGGTTGTTAATGATGGGTTATATAGCAGCTAAGATAATGCTTTTTTGTGCCATATGACATCATATGTGCCAGCAGCTGGTAGGGAGTACTGCAGTGTGACAGCAGAGAAGTGGTTAACAAAGATTGTGACTGAGCTATGTGGAGCCAGATGACAGAACAGAAGCTTGTGCCAAGGAAAGAGGAGTTTGCAGTGATCCTGACATTCAGACATTGCTTAGCAACTGTACTGTAGTCTGAAGTAATCTGATACATTGTCACCTCATCAACTGCAGTCAGCATTGTGGACGCTGTGTAGACCCTGCCCCCTTTACCCCTTTCCCTTATATGGTTACATATCCCATATTCAGTGTGAGAAGCTTGAAGATGGATCTGACTGAGAATGAGCATATGTCTGCTTCTGACACAGTCTAGTGGGGACACCTTGTAGAAGTTTTATGAATGGTTTTTAACCAGAATTCTCTTATAAAGTATATTTGAAAGTTTATTAAATCACTTGCTCTACATTATTATTAAATAAAAATGTAAATGGTGGTTACGCTTTAAGGATTGTATGTTTTTATACAGAAGTGATATAAAAATTATTTTTAAAAATACATCCAAAATTGATATAAAAATATGTAAAAGCTTCATTTAAATGATAGTTCATTTTCAGATGACACAGCCCTTTAAATATTCTAATGTCACCGAGGTACATCAAGGTAATGAGTCAAGGTTGAGAAAAGAGGTAATTGCCTTTGGTGATTGAGCTGAGCATTTGGCATAAACAGACTAATAGTGTTATCTAAAGAATTCAGCTAATAGTAGTATATCTAATGGTAGTAAAAGGTCAATTATCTTTCTACACAAAGGCTATCCCCAACCACAATATGTAATGCTGTATCAGTCCCTCATTTTTTTAACCAAACAGAAAAGAATGATTGCTCTCCAATAACAGCTATGCTATTGATCATGCGCTTCGTGTGATGTCGCAGTTCATCACCATTCATGTAATTATATCTGAACGGCAATTCCGAGCACATTACATAGACAAAAGTGATGCTTTTTCTGGAAAAAATGCAAACATGTTTTATGTCAAATCTATTAAAACATTTACAATAATGGAACTTTCATTTATTAGGCATCAGGCCAACCAAGATAAATGGGATGACATTGGTAGTCCGGAATAGTTGGTCGGTATGGGACATCTTTATTTTTTTTAACAATAAGTCATCAACCTATCTTTCTAATGCATTGATGGTCAAATGCCCATATAGGTAATATATTAGTATCAACAACACTTTTAAAAGAGCCTTAGTTTAGTTGTCATTGTGTTATTAGTGTGGTCTTATATCTAACACAAAAACCACTGGAACATTTTCAAAAGAGCAGAAAAGACCTTTGCTGAGCTGGGAATGTACGGTACTTTCTCCCCTGCAGTCTTAGGAAACCCATTTTTCATTTTAAATCACAGACCTAGCTTGCAAGGAATCAGACACGATTACTGCATATTAGATATCCATTAAAGGTTCCATTTTTCAATCATCACATTGAAACACTGAGACCTGAGAAAAGGCTGTGTGTATCTGTCTCCTGGACAACTGTAGTATATAAATATACTGTACACACTTTCACAATGCACCAACTCTGTCCTCTAAGAGGTGGAAAGACATACTGTGAATTCCTCTTCAGATGGTATTGAAGAAACACACACACATATATATATATATACAGGGGCTGGCTGGAGCCTCCATCCCTGGGTGGCAGATTTGCCCTGCCGGCCCTGACTTGAGAAGCGGGGGGGGGGGTGAGGGGGTTTTTGCTGTCGGCCCGTCTAGCGTCATGTGCCGGCCGCAAAGCGACGCCCGCGGCCGGCCCGTTTCTGTAGGGGGCGGCCCTAGATGTGGACTATACCACCAGCCCAGGGGGCACTTGCCCCCCTGCCACCTGGGCCAGCCCGCCCCTGTATATATATATATATCTATTATATAATCACGAATGGGTTTTTTGCCCCTTCTGAGTCCGCTCTCGCTGCGAGTCAGTGTCGTCATGTGGATACGTGCGAAGCATTGGCCGCGCAGCGGCCATTGCGAGCAGTTCTAAGGCGACTCGCTATGCCCGCGCAGCGGGCATGGCGAGTCGCCTTAGCAGCGCGAAGCATTGGCCGCGAAGCGGCCATTGCGAGTCAGAGACTCGCACTTCACCGACACCATATTGGATCTCCCACCCGCCACACACCACTTGGGCACATTACCGGCATTAGCTCCTGCCGGTTACACTGCTGCACACTCCTCCCCCTCACTTCAGCGACTCGCACTTCACGGACGCCATATTGTATCTCCCACCCGCCACACACCACTTGGGCACATTACCGGCATTAGCTCCTGCCGGTTACACTGCTGCACACTCCTCCCCCTCACTTCAGCCGCCCGCTACCACTGCTGACGAGTCACGACTCTGTGCGCAATGCCGCCCGCACGCCCGGCCTACGCTCCTCAACTGCCTCAACCCTCCGGCCCTTTGCCTCACGCCCAGCAGGAGGCCAAGTGGCCCCTCACACACGAACACCGCTGCTGCCCAGCCTGCACGGAGGGAGCGAGGTATGCAGCCCTGTCCTCTCCCCTCCAGCCTCCCCTCTGCCTCAGCCTCCCCTGTGCCTCAGCCTCCCCTGTGCCTCTGCCCTTCAGCCTCCCCTTTGCCTCTGCACTCCAGCCTCCCCTGTGCCTCTGCCTCCCCATTGCCTCTGCCTCCCCTGTGCCTCTGCCTCCCCTGTGCCTCTGCCCTCCAGTCTCCCCTCTGCCTCCCCTCTGCCTCTGCCCTCCAGCCTCCCCTGTGCCTCTGCCTCCCCTGTGCCTCTGCCTCCCCTGTGCCTATGCCTCCTCGGTGCCTCTGCCCTCCAGCCTCCCCTGTGCCTCTGCCTCCCCTGTGCCTCTGTCCTCCAGTCTCCCCTGTGCCTCTGCCTCCCCTGTGCCTCTGCCTCCCCTCTGCCCTCCAGCCTCCCCTGTGCCTCTGCCTCCCCTGTGCCTCTGCCCTCCAGTCTCCCCTGTGCCTCTGCCTTCCCTGTGCCTCTGCCCTCCAGCCTCCCCTGTGCCTCTGCCTCCCCTGTGCCTCTGCCTCCCCTGTGCCTCTGCCTCCCCTGTGCCTCTGCCTCCCCTCTGCCTCTGCCCTCCAGCCTCCCCTCTGCCTCAGCCTCCCCTGTGACTATGCCCTCCAGCCTTCCCTGTGCCTCTGCCTCCCCTGTGCCTCTGCCTCCCCTGTGCCTCTGCCTCCCCTGTGCCTCTGCCTCCAGTCTCCCCTGTGCCTCTGCCTCCCCTGTGCCTCTGCCTCCCCTCTGCCCTCCAGCCTCCCCTGTGCCTCTGCCTCCCCTGTGTCTCTGCCTCCCCTGTGCCTCTGCCCTCCAGCCTCCCCTGTGCCTCTGCTCTTCAGCCTCCCCTCTGCCTCCCCTGTGCCTCAGCCTTCCCTGTGCCTCTGCCCTCCAGCCTCCCCTGTGCCTCTGCCTCCCCTGTGCCTCTGCCTCCCCTGTGCCTCTGCCTCCCCCTTTGCCTCTGCCTCCCCCTTTGCCTCTGCCCTCCAGCCTCCCCTATGCCTCTGCCCTCCAGCATCCCCAGGGCCTCTGCTCTTCAGCCTCCCCTGTGCCTCTGCCCTGCAGACTCCCCTCTGCCTCTGCCCTCCAGCCTCCCCTGTGCCTCTGCCTCCCCTGTGCCTCTGCCTCCCCTGTGCCTCTGCCTCCCATCTGCCTCTGCCTCCCCTGTGCCTCTGCCTCCCCTGTGCCTCTGCCTCCCCTGTGCCTCTGCCTCCCCTGTGCCTCTGCCCTCCAGCCTCCCCTGTGCCTCTGCTCTTCAGCCTCCCCTCTGCCTCCCCTGTGCCTCAGCCTCCTCTGTGCCTCTGCCCTGCAGCCTCCCCTGTGCCTCTGCCCTCCAGCCTCCCCTGTGCCTCTGCCCTCCAGCCTCCCCTGTGCCTCTGCCTCCCCTGTGCCTCTGTCTCCCCTGTGCCTCTGCCTCCCCTGTGCCTCTGCCTCCCCTGTGCCTCTGCCCTCCAGTCTCCCCTGTGCCTCTGCCTCCCCTGTGCCTCTGCCTCCCCTGTGCCTCTGCCTCCCCTGTGCCTCTGTCCTCCAGTCTCCCCTGTGCCTCTGCCCTCCAGCCTCCCCTGTGCCTCTGCCTCCCCTGTGCCTCTGCCTCCCCTGTGCCTCTGCCTCCCCTGTGCCTCTGCCCTCCAGCCTCCCCTGTGCCTCTGCTCTTCAGCCTCCCCTCTGCCTCCCCTGTGCCTCAGCCTCCCTGTGCCTCTGCCCTGCAGCCTCCCCTGTGCCTCTGCCCTCCAGCCTCCCCTGTGCCTCTGCCTTCCAGCCTCCCCTGTGCCTCTGCCTCCCCTGTGCCTCTGCCTCCCCTGTGCCTCTGCCTCCCCTGTGCCTCTGCCCTCCAGTTTCCCCTGTGCCTCTGCCTCCCCTGTGCCTCTGCCTCCCCTGTGCCTCTGCCTCCCCTGTGCCTCTGCCTCTCCTGTGCCTTTGCCTCCCCTGTGCCTCTGCCCTCCAGTCTCCCCTGTGCCTCTGCCCTCCAGCCTCCCCTGTGCCTCTGCCCTCCAGCCTCCCCTGTGCCTCTGCCTCCCCTGTGCCTCTGCCTCCCCTGTGCCTCTGCCCTCCAGTCTCCCCTCTGCCTCTGCCTCCCCTGTGCCTCTGCCCTCCAGCCTCCCCTGTGCCTCTGCCTCCCCTGTGCCTCTGCCTCCCCTGTGCCTCTGCCTCCCCTGTGCCTCTGCCCTCCAGTCTCCCCTCTGCCTCTGCCCTCCAGCCTCCCCTGTGCCTCAGCCTCCCCTGTGCCTCTGCCCTCCAGTCTCCCTGTGCCTCTGCCCTCCAGCCTCCCCTGTGCCTCAGCCTCCCCTGTGCCTCTGCCTCCCCTGTGCCTCTGCCTCCCCTGTGCCTCTGCCCTCCAGTCTCCCCTCTGACTCTGCCTCCCCTGTGCCTCTGCCCTCCAGCCTCCCCTGTGCCTCTGCCTCCCCTGTGCCTCTGCCTCCCCTGTGCCTCTGCCTCCCCTGTGCCTCTGCCCTCCAGTCTCCCCTCTGCCTCTGCCTCCCCTGTGCCTCTGCCCTCCAGCCTCCCCTGTGCCTCTGCCTCCCCTGTGCCTCTGCCTCCCCTGTGCCTCTGTCCTCCAGTCTCCCCTGTGCCTCTGCCCTCTAGCCTCCCCTGTGCCTCTGCCTCCCCTGTGCCTCTGCCTCCCCTGTGCCTCTGCCTCCCCTGTGCCTCTGCCTCCCCTCTGCCTCTGCCCTCCAGCCTCCCCTCTGCCTCTGCCCTCCAGCCTCCCCTGTCCTCCGCCCTCCAGCCTCCCCTGTCCTCCGCCCTCTAGCCTCCCCTGTCCTCCGCCCTCCAGCCTCCCCTGTCCTCTGCCCTCCAGCCTCCGCTCTCCTCACCCTTCCATATGCAATGTACAGTATGTGTATATATGTGTGTGTATGTAGGCACTTCCGTCACTTTGTCCGCACTTCCGTCACTTTGTACACACACATACACACACACACACTCCGCTATACATACCACCAGCCCTGCGTCCGCCGCCTGGATCCTCAGTCCACATCTTGCCGCCCCCGAACTACTGCATCCAATATAGCGTCCAAGAAGTCTTGCCAAACTTCCCGCATGCCATATTGGATCCAGTCGTCCAGGGGCGCCCACATGTCCACTCAAGGTTGGTGGTAAGTATAGCCGAGTGTGTCTGTGTGTGTGTGTCTGTGTGTGTGTGTCTGTGTGTGTGTGTCTGTGTGTGTGTGTGTCTGTGTGTCTGTGTCTGTGTGTGCTCACCACTCTGGCCCCGGCGCTGCGCTGACCACTCTGGCCCCGGCGCTGCGCTGACCACTCTGGCCCCGGCGCTGCGCTGACCACTCTGGCCCCGGCGCTGCGCTGACCACTCTGGCCCCGGCGCTGCGCTGACCACTCTGGCCCCGGCGCTGCGCTGACCACTCTGGCCCCGGCGCTGCGCTGACCAATGTCACCGCACTCACTGCTAACCACTGAGCCACCGCACTCACTGCTAACCACTGAGCCACCGCACTCACTGCTAACCACTGAGCCACCGCACTCACTGCTAACCACTGAGCCACCGCACTCACTGCTAACCACTGAGCCACCGCACTCACTGCTAACCACTGAGCCACCGCACTCACTGCTAACCACTGAGCCACCGCGCTGTGCTAACCACTGAGCCACCGCGCTGTGCTAACCACTGAGCCACCGCGCTGTGCTAACCACTGAGCCACCGCGCTGTGCTAACCACTGAGCCACCGCGCTGTGCTAACCACTGAGCCACCGCGCTGTGCGGCCATTGCGAGCAGTTGTAAGGTGACTCGCTATGCCCGCGCAGCGGGCATGGCGAGTCGCCTTAGCAGCGCGAAGCATTGGCCGTGAAGCGGCCATTGCGAGTCAGAGACTCGCCCTTCTAGAATCCCGATGCATGTGCATCGGGCACCCAGCTAGTATAATATAAAGCTGAATGTGTGTATGTGTGTATGTGTGTATATCAGGGATTGGCATCTACACCGTCGCAACTACAGCTACAAAAATTTGCACAGTCACACGTCTGGACCCCAGGAGCATCATAGCCTATGTTGTGAGGCGAAATTTTAACCCTGCGCGTTCCAGTTCACCAAACAATTTTGCCCCTATCTACATAATGGGGAAAACGTGAATGGAAAAGTGTTGGAGGAAAATCGACATCTGTCAGCTATAGAGACAAAATTTTGCACAGTCACACGTCTGGACCCCAGGAGCATCATAGCCTATGTTGTGAGGCGAAATTTTAACCCCGCGCATTCCAATTCACCAAACAATTTTGCCCCTATCTATATAATGGGGAAAAAGTGACAGTTACGAGTTGACAGTTGTGAATGAGAGGGGCTTAATGATAGCACCAAAGACTAACAGCACATACCAGCATATAGTCACTATGATGGGGCCCCAACATGAGATATTCACCACACACGGGGACATGTATACACATCACATGCACACAAAGAGTAACAGCAAGTGTATAGTCGCTAAAGTGCAGCACCAACATTGGATACTCACCACGCACCCGAACATACACACACACACCACAAAGAGACACACACAACACAGAGACACACACACACACCCCCAAAGGGACACACACACACCCTATAGCGACACACGCACTCACCCCACAGGGGCACACGCACACCACAAAGACACCCACAACACACACACACCTCACAGACCCCCCCACAAGGACACACACACATAGCCACCCTATAGGGACACATGCAGTCACCCCACAGGGACACACACACACACTCACACACCAAAAAGAGACACACACAAACCACACAGACCCCCCCACAGGGACACACACACACATACACACCCTATAGGGACAAATGCACTGACCGCACAGGGACACACACACACCACAAAGAGACACACACAACACAGAGACACAGACCCCCCCACAGGGACACACACACAAACACACCCTATAGGGACACATGCACTCACCCCACAGGGACACACACCACAAAGAGACACACACAACACATATACACACACCACACAGACCCCCACACATGGACACACACACATACACACCTTATAGGGACACATGCACTCACCCCACAGGGACACATACACATCACAAAGAGACACACACAACACAGAGACACAGACAAACCGCACAGACCCCCCCCACAGGGACACACACACATACACACCCTATAGGGGCACATGCACTCACCGCACAGGGACACACACACATCACAAAGAGACACACACAACACAGAGACACAGACACAGACCCCCTCACAGGGACACACACAAATACACACCCTATAGGGACACATGCACTCACCCCACAGGGACACACACACCACAAAGAGACACACACAACACAGATACACACACACACACCACACAGACTCCCACACAGGGACACACACACACACACACCTTATAGGGACCCGTGTGCTCACCCCACAGGGACACACACACACACCACAAAGAGACATACAGAACAGAGACACACACCACACAGACCCCCCCACAGGGAGACACACACACATACACACCCTATAGGGACACATGCACTCACCCCACAGGGACACACACACCACAAAGAGACACACACAACACAGATACACACACCACACAGACCCCCACACAGGGACACACACACATACACACCTTATAGGGACACAAACACTCACCCCACAGGGATACATACACACACACCACAAAGAGACACACACAAACCGCACAGACCCCCCCACAGGGACACACACACATACACACCCTATAGGGGCACATGCACTCACCGCACAGGGACACACACACATCACAAAGAGACACACACAACACAGAGACACAGACACAGGCCCCCCCACAGGGACACATACAAATACACACCCTATAGGGACACATGCACTCACTCCACAGGGACACACACATCACAAAGAGACACACACAACACAGATACACACACACCACACAGACCCCCACACAGGGACACACACACATACACACCTTATAGGGACACATGCGCTCACCCCACAGGGACACACACACACCACAAAGAGACATACAGAACAGAGACACACACCACACAGACCCCCCCCCACAGGGACACACACACATACACACCCTATAGGGACACATGCACTCACCCCACAGGGACAGACACATACACACACCCCAGGGACACACACACCACACAGACAGACACAGATGTGCACAAATCACCTCACACAGCTCGCCTCATACGTGTGCTATCTTTAATTTCCAAACATAAACATCTGATTAAAAACAGCCAATGTGCAACACATGTGCCATATAGGGAATTAAGGCAGATGTCAGTCACATGAGTTGTCTATTATGCGTATGTGTGAGGTAACATATACTGCCTGGCCAGGGGGAGGGTTTACTATTGGCTGGAGATTTATTAGGCTGCCTATAGCAATCAATCACAGCTCAGCTTCTATTTTCTTACAGGTCATTAATATGACATATTCTGTTTTGTTATAGCTAACATCAGTTATTTATTAACCCAGGCGTAGCCGGGTACTACAGCTAGTATATATATATATAATGACTAATTGAAAAGATGGTAAATAATCGCAAACTCTCGAGACTCTAAAGGTGGCGTCACACGTGTCAACCAAGGCTGCGATGTCGGAAGCGATGCGCGGTTGCGCGCTCACCTCCGACATCGCAGTCTTGGTGTCACACGGCAACATGTTGCCGGTGACGCCGCAGCAATGTGGGCGGAGCCATCGCTCGCTGGGCTGGGATCAACCCAGCGAGTGATCTGCAGCAATACTGTGGTATAGGCTGGATCGCCGCCTACATCGCTATTGCGGTGTCAGACGGCGCGATCCAGTCTAATCGCTGGGTGCAGATTGACAGGTTTACGTTCATGCTGGTAAACCTGTCAACCTGCGACCAGCAATAGATCGCAGTTGCGTCGCGCTGTCACACTGCACGACGCACTTGCTATATCGCGAGCGACATCGCTGATGTGTCACTTTTCGGCGATGTCGCTCGCGATATTTACACATGTGACGCCGCCTTAAAGTCTCTTCATCAAGCTAATAACACACAAATTGTGAACAGACACACTTATATACACACAAAAGGGGGGTTGGATAATGCAGTAAACAAACCAGGTGAGGTGAAGCAGAACACAGAGTGGTCAGAGTAGGGAGGGGGAGAGAGATCTGGGCCAGTAAAGATCAGCGTCCTGAGATAAGAAACAGATAGTTCTATGTCCTTTGGTTAGTTGTTGGTTCAAGACTTGAAGTTTCCTCAATTGATGTAAAAAGATATAAATCCATGCAACACATTCATTTCCCCTCTGAATGTGTCAAAGGTCCTGTCTGGTTGATTTTTTGCACACTGTATGAAAGATCAATTCTAATCTAATGAATTGGCAGCTACCTAAGGATCCTGCTTCTGCTTCATCATAGCGACAAAGTACTGGAAGCTTGCAGGAAATCAGTCATGTGCCTCCTGATTTCTTCTGCTTCGCGATTTGACCATGCTTCTCTCCACCCTTAACATGTGGTTTCCAAAATTTTCAGTGCAGCCAAGGTATAGATGATTGACACCTACTTCTAAAAGTAGTTACTGTACTGTTCTTAATTATGATTTTATTTGATCACATTTCATGGTTCCCCACACTGAAAAATTGATCTTCAGCTATTTTGGTTTAATATATTCAACAGCCTTATCACCATAGACTGGAAAATCCCACAATGACTAGAGATTTAAGTTTGTATTGAGTTTTGTAGTTCTATGTTGAATGGTGTAGAAAAGAAGCATTAACGTAAAGCAGGAGCCTTCATTGGATTTTTTTATGTAGACTGAGAACCTCCTCCAATTGCTGCTGCTGCTGTACTGATCCTGGGACATTTTATTTTTATACTGTGTCCTTCCATTCCAAAAGTATGTTATACCCTTCAACCAACTGAGTGTATAGAACAGAACTCTGTGAGCCCAGCCATGTTTTCGTTAGCCAGCGTCAGAGTATTATTATTATTTATTTATATAGCGCCATTAGGTTCCATGGCGCTTCACATGAGGATAAGGGAGACAAGTACACTAAATCTAGGCGATCAGGATGTACAGGTACAGGAGGGGCAGGGACCCTGTCCACGAGGGCTCACAGTCTAGAAAAGCAAATGCCCAAAGTGAAATTTTGTGGCATTCGCCCTACTGGTTGAAGGCAAAATTCGAGTCTTTGTTTATGAGAACTCTGGAATGGAGGGGCACAGAAGTAAAAGAAAATCTTCCAGAATCAGTGGAGAAACACCAAAAGAAGGAGGTGCTCAGATTAAATTAATAATCGAGTAAAAGATCATCTTTAAAGAAAATATGTAATTTGCCACTGATATATAATATTTTAATCTGGTGTGAATGCTGCTGTTTATCAGACTATGGCATTCATTTTCTTTTTTATGCATGCCTCTTTCATTGTATGTTATGGCCCTCTTTTCCATAATTGTAAATCTAGTCTGGTTATCCAAGTGTGTGTGTGGTCATCAATCCTTCTGTATAAGCACCTTCTTGATTATCATACCCGTTTGGCTAACAAGACTGTATGTGCATACAGGGAAGAGGAGCTATATCTATCCACATTTATTTCTTAGTTGAGATCTGCCGTTAACCATTTGTCTGCTGTAAGCATAACAAACTTTTCTTTATTATACTGGTACTATTCATACAACTTATTTGCTTGCTTAATCAATGCTGCTGCCTTGCAGTTAACCATTTCTCTGTTTATTGCATACATTGCCACTGACCATCTGTCTTCTCCACATTAGACAGTGGAAAGTAGCAGTGGATACACAAAGAAAAAGTGAGAGGAGTCTCCAATAAAAAATAATTCTCACTTTAGTTTGTGCAAAAAACTAAAATATATGAAAGCCCATGATAGCGGAGATGCAATCTCAAAGCGTTTCTGGTTTACGCCATTAGTCAATGATCACTGGAGACTCCTCCCACTTTTTCTTTGTGTATACTGGCCAAGAGTCATGCCAGTGTAGGTCTGAGCTCAGAAGATATGAGCAGCAGGATGGATTAAATGCATGGTGAGGCATATATGTGCTTTTTTGTAAAGAACTAGAAAGTGGATACTGGCAGGTACCGTGGCAGCAAGTGACAAAGCGAAGACCGCGTTTATCCTTCCTATGGGATTGTTTGACTTTAACCAAATACTATTCGGCCTCTCCAGCACTCTGGGCACGTTTCAACGACTGCTGAAGATGTTCCTGTGAGACCTGAATTTTGAAGCTACCCTGATTTATCTAGATGACATCATCATGTATTCTGTCCCATTCCAGGAACACCTTGCCCAGTTTGTACAGATACACGGATGGCTGCGGGCTCACAACCTAAGGGTGAAGCCGAAGAAGTGCCACCTATTCAAGAGCGAGATCTGGTATCTGGGCTACATGGTGCCGTAAAATGGAGTCTTACATTCCCAGGAAAAGGTGGCCGCTATCCAGCAGTGGCCGGTTTCTCAAACTGTGAGAGAGCTGAAAGCCTTTCTTGGACTTGCGAGTTCGTCAAGGACTTTGGAAGTTGGCCGGTCCCCTGAATGAGTTGCTGAGTGGAATCGCCAGAATGTCAAAGAACCAGAGCATCCCCTGAACTCAGAGCCAAGATGAGGCCTTCCAGGCTATGAAGAGTGCCCTTACATCAGCCCCGATTCTGGTTTATGCAGACTTTGACCAATCATTCCTTCTGTACACAGATGGTAGCCTTCATGGACTCAATGCAGTACTGTGTCAGATGTAAGATGGACACGAGAGAGTCATTATGTATGCCAGTAGGTCCTTGTGGGACAGCAAAAGAAAACCCCACAATTATAGTTCCTTCTGGCTAGAGTTCCTGGCCCTAGTGTTGGCCATGATAGAGACGTTTCTGGGCTTTCTGACAGGGACCAAGATTCAGGTCTGGACAGATAATAATCCTCTTGCACACTTTGAAAATGCTAAACTGGGGGCCTTGGAACAACGGTGGGTGGTTCGCCTAGCGAAGTTTGACTTTACCTTCCGTTATTGCTCTGCTACCAAAAACACAAATGCTGAGGGGCTGTCAAGAGTGGTCATGGAAGCTCAGTGGTGGACCTCGATGAACAGCTAGAAGAGCAAGAATCCCCAGACTTTTGTAAGTTCGCACCCCCAGTGATTAGGCTCAGTCAATTAGGGAGGCATGTGCATTACTTCGGTCCCTAGGAAGAACCAATGAAGAGTGGGGACACGTCTAAGACGAAGATGGGGCTACGACAGATGAAGTGCTGGGTAACCCAGCAGCAGAAGCCCAGCAAATAAGAAAGAGATAACTTCAACACCAAGATGAAAAATGTCCTGCACCAGTGGCATAGCCTGGAGGTTCGTGAAACAGTATTATATTGCAAAAGACAACAGCCGTGAGATACCAAGGTGAGATAGCAGGTGGCCATTCCCAGAAGTGTGGCCCAAAAGGTAGCCAAGGAAGCTCAAACGTTTGGGGCCCACTTCTAACTAGCAAAGACCTACCAAATGGCTGCGGTGCAACTTGTACTGCCCCTAGTTGACGTCTGTAGTGGAAGAAGTCTGCTGGCAATGTCAAGTGTGCGATCTTGTCAAGAGCACT
Source organism: Allobates femoralis (assembly GCA_033576535.1). Classification (NCBI taxonomy): domain Eukaryota; kingdom Metazoa; phylum Chordata; class Amphibia; order Anura; family Aromobatidae; genus Allobates; species Allobates femoralis. Next base: position 314,617,887 of record JARQOC010000006.1, read on the forward strand.
GAACAAAGGGCACCCATCCAGACCACACAGACCAAAGAGTCACTAGAGGTCTTGGTGATTAACTATCTCCTTGTGGGACATTCGGCTCGGGGACCACAATATTGTCTGGTTATGGCCTATCACTTCTCCAAGTTTGCTGTGGTCACCCCAACTAGAGATTAGACTGCTGTGTCGACGGCATGAGCCATCTGTCAAGATTTCAGTGATTCCCGAAGTGGGTCCATTCCAACCAAGGTACATGTTTCCAAGACAAAGTGATGTAAGAGCTATACCGCATGTATGGCATCGAGCGTTCCTGGACAACCCCTTATCATTCCCCAGGGCAATGGAGAATGTGAACGTTTTAACCAGACTCTACTCCAGATGCTGAGGACATTGGAGGAAGTTAAGAAGGCATGTTGTCTAGACTACCTGCCAGAGCTGGTCTGGGTCTACAACAACTGTGTCCACGCCATTATGGGTTATATCCCATATCTTAAAGTGAATCTTTAAAATGTGCTTGCATTTCCCCAAAAGATATTAACCTTCAGGTACAGAGTGAACAGGTAATAGTATCCGGACACCTTACATCTGTTTAGAGTTTGCTGTCAATCAAAGTGTGGGGGCATGCTTACAGCTGTTGCTCACACTGCTGTGAGCAGTGACTGTAGGTGCTCTGGGGCCACCTCTAATATTTAAAGCCAGCAGGTTCTGGGAGGAATAAACTGAATTTTCTCCAAGTAGCCACACTTTCAGTATTTAACCCTGCGTGTTAGTAGTTTGGGAACAGTAAGTGTCAAGTCTGCTTCAAAGCTCATTGTCTCCAATGTAATGTCTCTAAACGTACCTTCAACTATAACACATCGTGTATTAATAGTCTTTTTATTTGGAGTAGAGCGACCTTTAGGACCTTCTTTTCTTCATGGTTCAAGATGTGACTGCGGCTTCAAAGTGACATTATCTTTAATGGAATATCGTCTGTGACAGTGGGAACATAACATGCTGTGATGTCATCAGTCCGATATATACATTTGTGCAAAGAAAGCGTGCACATTACTGATCTCTTTATACATGACAACCTGCTTAAGCCGTGTAAACGAAAGCTGGATGGATATATTTAGAAGTGTTAGAAACATTCAAGCTATTTTAGATGTATTATTCATCTCAGTAATATATAACTTTTGAAACATATTAATGTTAAGAAAAAGCTTCTTAAGAGAGAGTAGTAAAGCTGGCGATGTTCAGCATCTGAAGCTGCTATATGAATACTTTATAACTGCCTGGTCCCTAATACAGACATATAGCAGTCACAGCCGTCTTCAAATTATGCAGCACACGTTTGCATGTGTGCATTGAGCACACAGGGCTTTTGTGTATCAAGCACATCAGAAATCTACAGTGATGTGTAGAATAGTATGCATGAGAAAAAAAGATAGCGAGCTTCTTATCTAATCTCTATATTAAAAAGGGGCCATCTTTTCTCTGTGTTATACCACAAGTACAAATGTGTACAGAATATACAGCACCTTCCCATGGGCATGACGTATCCTGTATAGGACATATCAGGAAGCACACATTAAGAAGGCACCACAAGTCAATAATGAATTCTACATTTGCGCTATTTCAGTATATTGACCCTTATAGCGCTCTCTCTCCTCCCTCTCCGATTCCTTTCATCTTATACTCCATCCCTCTCATGTCCTTCATTTGGTCTTTTTTTCTAAGCGCTCAGTACCGAAATCAGACCCCTTACTGCTTCTTAATTAATATCATTAACAGGATTAAATGTCTGTATATCTGAGAACTGCACGCTTTACTTGACATTTTCCCTTATCTCACTTTTTATTACAACTCCTGCTATGCACATTCAAGCCACCATCGTCCCCATATTATTGCCCTAGTTTTACATAATCTGTATCCAGTGAGACAGCACAAGGTATTTAAAGACATACAAACCTGATGGTCAGAAGTGCTAATGACATTCTGAACCTTTATCCCTCCTGTACCTGTACGTCCCAATCGCCTAGATTTAGTGTACTTGTTCTTGTCTCCCTTATCCTCATGTAAAGCGCCATGGAACCTAATGGCGCTATATACCATATATACTCGCGTATAAGCCGAGTTTTTCAGCCCAAAAATTGGGCTGAAAAGTCCCCCCTCGGCTTATACGCGAGTCATACAATGGCAGGCCACCCGCCCGCCACCCCCATCAGTATCCAGGGCCCCCCCATCAGTATCCAGGGCCCCCCTCCCTTGCTCCGCAAACCTGTAAAGTAAAATCATTATACTTATCACTGTCCTGTCGCCGCCGTCCCCGCCGCTGCCGACATCGCGCTCCTCCGGCTTCATCCGTCTTCTTCCGGCTTCCTCTGGTCGGCGCAGGCAATGACGTCATTGCCTGTGCCCACAGGAGGAAGCTGGAAGACGCTGGATGAAGACGGAGGAACGCGATGTCGGCAGCGGCGGGGGCGGCGGCGACAGGACAGTGATAAGTATAATGATTTTACTTTACAGGCTTGCGGAGCAAGGGGGGGGGCCCTGGATATTGATGAGGGGGCCCTGGATACTGATGGGGGTGCCTGTATACTCATGGGGGTGCCTGTATACTGATGGGGGTGTCGGGCGGGCTACTGCTGTATATACCTCTGGGGCTGCTGTATACTACTACTGGGGCTGCTGTATATACCTCTGGGGCTTCTGTATACTACCACTGGGGCTGCTGTATATACCTCTGGGGCTGCTGTATATACCTCTGGGGCTGCTGTATATACCTCTGGGGCTTCTGTATACTACCTCTGGGGCTGCTGTATATACCTCTGGGGCTGCTGTATATACCTCTGGGGCAGCTGTATACTACCACTGGGGCTGCTGTATACTACCACTGGGGCTGCTGTATACTACCACTGGGGCTGCTGAAATATACCTCTGGGGCTGCTGTATACTACCACTGGGGCTGCTGCTGTATATACCACTGGGAAGGCTGCTGTAACACTGCTGGGGCCTGTATATACCACTAGGGAGGCTGCTGTATACCACACTGCTGGGGGCTGTATACTACCACTGGGGAGGCCTGTATACCACTGGGGGGGCCTGTATACCACACTGCTGGGGGCTGTATACCTGTGCTGGGGTCCACCCTCGGCTTATACACGAGTCAATAGGTTTTCCCAGATTTTGGGGGCAAAAGTAGGGGGGTCGGCTTATAGACGGGTCGGCTTATACACGAGTATATACGGTAAATAAATAATAATAATAATAATAATAATTTCATTAGGTTTTAAGTTAAGGGCTTAGGTTTCTTATGTTGAAGATTATGTTAAAGGGAACCTGTCACTTTGATCATGCAGTCTGTGTCACCAGACAAGTGTCAAAGAGCAGAAAAAGGTGAATAGATTGATATACAGTATAGACCAAAAGTTCGGGCACACCTTCTCATTCAAAGATTTTTCTTTATTTTCATGACTATGAAAATTGTAGATTCACACTGAAGGCATCAAAACTATAAATTAACACATGTGGAATTATATTCTAGGTTCCTCAAAGTAGCCACCTTTTGCTTTGATTACTGCTTTGCACACTCTTGGCATTCTCTTGATAAGCTTCAAGAGAGAAGAAAGAAAGAAAGAAAGAAAGAAAGAAAGAAAGAAAGAAAGAAAGAAAAGAAAGAAAGAAAGAAAGAAAGAAAAAGAAAGAAAGAAAGAAAGAAAGAAAGAAAGAAAGAAAGAAAGAAAGAAAGAAAGAAAGAAAGAAAGAAAGCTTTTGAATGTGAAGGTGTGTCCAAACTTTTGGTGTGTACTGTATATAATTTGGTAGTAAAAGATTCAATATATTGTGTAATTTATTCATTAATATTCATGCTCATTCTATGCTCAGGAGTCAAGCGGGCGGTCCTAATCATTGATTGACAGTTATCACTGTATCTAAGGGAGTTATTGTGGGAACTCCTGGATCTTGGTATTTCTGCCTCAGTGTGGTTTCTGTAGAAAACCTTTGGCTGTCATTATACTGGTAATGATGGCTTTGGGTGTCACTACTGAGTAGGCAGAAATGCTGGATGTGGATCATCACCCTCTGTACAAGCTGAAAGTGGCACCCAAGGTCAGAAATATTGGGGACAAATTCTCTATAACAGCACCAATATGTGTTGTCTCATCTTCTGAACCAGGAGTGCATCTTTTTTCCAAACCTCCATGATTTCTGCTTGTAGGAGGCAGTGTGCTCCTGGTTTGATTTGTAGCATGGTGGCAGGTAGACTTTGCTAAAGTGGCTGAACCCCTGAACGAGCTACTAAGAGGGACAGTGCAGGGGCCCAAGAATCTGCCGATCCAGTGGATACACCAACAACAACAGGCATTTGATAGGATCTGGGCCGCCCTGGTGCAGGCCCTCTTGTTGGCGTACGCTCGCTTTGACCAACCATTCACTGTGTACACGGATGGAAGTCTTTACAAGTTGGGGGCTGTGTTAACCCAAAAGCAAGATGGGCGTGAGAGGGTCATTGTGTACACCAGCCGGTCCTTACACAAAGGACACCGAGCGAAATCCAGACAATTACAGCTTGTTTAAGCTGGAGATGTTGTCCCTGGTGTGGGCCATGACTGAGAGGTTTGTGGAGTATCTAGCTGGTTTGGAGATCCTTGTGATGACGGACAACAATCCTCTTGACCACTTGGAAAATGCCAAGTTGGGAGCCCTAGAACAGAGATGGATGGCGCGGATGTCCAAGTTCAATTACCGGATCCGGTTTCGTTCGGGTAGAGAGAACTCTAATGCTGACGCATTGTCATGAGTGACCCAAGGCGCATCTGAGAAGATGGTAGATGAAGACCTCGAGGATACTGAAATACCGAATCTGAGGTGATTACCTGTGTTCGTGGATGTGGCACGTTCAAGTGGGGTGGCGAGCGAGAGCTTGGCTGGGTGCAGATGGACAGAAACTGCTGAGGCAGTGGGATCGATTGGCCATAGTGGAGAGGGTACTGTATCACTGAGTCTACATAGCAGCTGAGTTGGGGTACCATTGGCAGGTCGTATTCCCCGCTTCTGTGGCTCCAGACATTGCCCGAGAAGCCCATACACAAGGTGCACATTTTGGACCCAAAAAGAATTATCGTCAGCTGCATCGGTACGGGTACTTCCTGACTTGGAGGAAGTTGTGAGAGAGGTGTGTGGTAGGTGCCGGCCATGTGAACTGAATAAGTTCCCGAAACAGCGAGCTCCTGTTCAGACAATCGTAACGTCTGCCCCTTTGGAGATGCTAATGGTAGATTACTTGTCAATCGGGTACACCCGAAGTGCCATCATTCGTGTCTTGTCATGACTGATCACTTTACTAAATTTGCCGTCGCTGTCCCCACCAAGGATCAGACTGCTAAGTTCGCAGCGGAGGCAATTTGTAAGCATTTCATCCAGGTCTATGCGTGTCCTCAAAGGATACATTCAGATCAAGGTGCTTACTTTCAAGGTCAGCTCATGACGGCGTTGCTGCAGATCTATGGGATTCAGCAATTGCGGATAACGCTTTATCATTCGCAGGGAAACAGGGCCTGTGAACGGTTCAGCCGAACTTTGCTCCAGATGCTGCGAACGCTGGAGCTGAGGCAAAAGTAGTGATGGCCTGAGCTCATTCCAGAACTTCTGTGGGCCTACAACAATAGGGTCCATGACATTACAGGGTTCACTCCTTCCGCGATGATCTTTGGTCGGCCTGTGCGAGAGATCAAAAAGCTAGGCCTCACAGTACCCTCTGAGCCAGAGCATTATACAGTTAGTGAGCGGGTCCAGGATAATCGCCAAAGGTTGTGGGAAATCCACCGGATAGTGAAAGACTGTGTGCAGGACCATTCCTACCGAGATCGGGGACCGGTGCACATGGATGAAATCTGGGTGGGTGATAAGGTGCTAGCAAGAGTCACACGTCCGGGAGGAAAGTTGAGTTACAGGTGGAAGGAGACACCTTACACTGAAGTGGAAAGAGTATTTCCAGTGGGAAGTGTGTACACAGTGGTCCCTGAAGGGTGTGTTGGACCTCGTCGCACAATGCACCAGAACAGGCTAAAAAGGTGTATGTACGACACACCCGCCTGTCCCCCTGAGCCGCCTATGGTGGTCCCACCGAGCAGCATTGAATGTGACTGTTGAGATGATTTTGGGACAGAAACCCCAGACGTAGAGTCCCATAGTACAAGCCCAGGTGCTCCCGGCATCGCCCCTGACATGACTGTTTCACCAGAAATGATGAATACCCCATCGAGCCCGGCAGGTACTGGTCTGTGGAGGTCAGAGAGAAGCACAGCTGGTGTTCCCCCGATACGCTATAATCCTGAGGAGTATGTGTTGCACATGAGTTGTAAGAGACCATTTGTCGGGATGCCAAAGTGAGGTCGATTGTAGCATGTTGGCAGGTATAATTAATAAGGTGTTTATGTTAAATATGTTATATCAAGTTCTGCAATGACATCCTCCGGCCACTAGGGGTCACCAGAATCTAAGTAAAGTGAAAGACCTGGGAATCTGAGAGGGGAGGAGCTGAGTGGGCTGAGAAAGAAGAAGGAGAAGCCATGTCTGTGTGACTCATGGTGCGGGGATCTCACTGTGTCCAAGGAGAGAGAGGACGTGCCTGATTCCTGTGACACGTGGAACTCCTCAGGAACTTGTGCTGTCAGAATGCCCGATGAAGAACTGCTCGTCGTGAGTAACAGTGTATGACCGGTCATGGTATAGACAGATAGGGAAAGGTAAACAGTGATTGCAAAAGTTGCACACAACTTTCCTTTGTGTAAGCTTGCTGGTGAACTGACGAGTTGTGGTTTAGAAACTGTGAAAGATCTTACAGATCAAGACTTTGAATAAGTGTATTATACAGAGAAGTCCCACTGTGAATTACAAAGGAGAACGAAATATGACCCAAATTCCTGTTGCATCAGGCTGTGCTGAAGAGCCTGGTGAGAGAAAACAACCGAAATTACCCTGTGGCTGGGGATTAAAGCTAAACAAAAGTCAGTCTGTTAATTGTGTGTGTTATATCAGTTTTAAGAAGTATCCTTTTGCTCATGCAGGAGAGAGAAGTGAACACTGTGTAAATAATTTGTGATTACTATAATTGATTATAAGGGGAATACGAGGGTGCCCGAGACATATTGAAAATAGCGTGGGAGGAGGTTGTAGGATTATATGCCTGAGGGGAACGTAAACTGTGGCCACAGTAAAATCCTGGGTAGGCCCCGTATTGAGTAAGGGCAGGGTCGCATAGTTCGGGGGTAGTCGTGTTCCTCCTTGTGAAACTGGCACTTGAGTTCCCTTGGGCTGCATAAATTGTATTGTGTTTTCGGGCTGTTGGGGTCCATAGTTTGTGGAGAGTGCAACTTTGTCATTTATTTTACAAGTGTCCATAAAAGACTTAGTTTACCACTATACAAAATCAGCGTCATTCATAGCAGCGCCGTATCTTCTAGATTTAAACAACTGGAGTCTCGGTCATTACAGATTCACAGTTCCGACCAGTAGTAGAAAAGAGCTAACCTGTTTGGAGCTAGAGTTTGGGTGCTGTACGTTTCTGCACTGCACGAACTTTCCCTTGTAAATAACCCCCCTTTACTGCATGCCCAGGGTCACAAAGCCGAGTCACAGCCACTGTGACCTCCTACCGAACCGATCAGCCCGGTCACTGCAACGAGCATCGCTATGGTCAGGTACAGTTGGTGCTTGACTCAGTGCAAGCCACGTGCAAAAAGTGTGGTTGTAATTAACTGTTATGGGGGGAGATCTGCTGCTGACACTGTTATGAGGTAATGTCCCCATCCTGGGCCCCTTCCAGGTAATATATGTCCCCCATCCTGGTGTATATGAGTCCCTATCCTGTATATAATCCGCTATCCTTTATATAGTCCCCCATCCTGGTTATGGCCCCCATCCTATATGGATGGGGATTATATACAGGTTGGAGGCCATAACCAGGATGGGGGATTATATTCCGAAAAATATGGTAATTAAATTATCACCTAGTCAAAACTAAGGAAATCCTTAAACATGCACTTTTGGTGGCTCTTAGGGATTAGAGTTGGCAAACAGAGGTGGTTGACAGAAATCTGTCCTGTTTTTGTTTTGGGTGCAATAATAGCAGTAGATTGGTCTGAAGACAATGTGCGCAACATCATAAAGAGGTCACACTCCTGAGATTATGGTGTGGAATGTCATAATGTATGGTAACTGAACCCCTCTAGTATTCTAGGTACATTAACAATTCAGTATTGCATTGATTTGGTCTTGGAACTAGTGGTACGGCCATTTCAAAGTATTCCAGGAGCCATTTTTCAAATTGACAATGCAAGGCCACATGTTAGCCTGAGTGGCTCAAACATGCATCTATGGCCTGCAGCATCTCCAGATTTGTCTTCTATCAAACATATTTGGAATGTTATTGGTCAGCAATGAGAAAGCCAGCAGCGGAGCTCATCTTGATCATTTTCCTACCCAAGTGCATTCAGCGTGGCAGAACATTCCTCAGACAACAATAAATAACCCAATTGATAGCAGGCTAAAGTGTGTAAGTTCATGTATTTCTGACCATGACACTCATACTCAATATTAAATAGACTGAAATGTTTGTGTAGTGGCCCGATCCAGATTGTCTCTGTCCATTTATGTACCCCTGTGAGCAGTTCCTGCACACTACAATTCCCTCCCTAGCTGCCCCTTTACATTTATTCCCTTTTATTTGTGAGCTTTATACATGCACTTTCAGTTACATTCACTTACATTTAATGTATTTCTCATTTGTTGTTTCCCAGCACCATCCATTGGTAAAAAAGGGTAGATTGTGTGTTGTCCTAGTGGCCAGTGACTCGATCACAAGGCCTCAATAGTTGTTTCTACTTCCAGCCTCTGTCTGGCTAGATGGAGCTGGAATTGTTGAATTCTGGCCAAGAATCCTCTGGGAGCAGAGGACATGTGAGGAGTCTCCTTCTCACAAGCAGGCCAAAGGCCTAGAAGTTTATCCTTCTCTTACTTCCACAACCAGTATCCTAAAGGCTTTCTATCCTGGATCCTTGCTGTCCGGATCTACACATGCTTTTCCAGACAGTAGGGCATACTGAGTATATAGAAGAGCCTATTGCACACGGGTTGGGAAAGTTTGAGTGTCTCCCTATCCACCACAACATTAGTGACTTGCATGCCATTGTTAACGCACCAGTGGTCCAGTCTCCATGGCGTGCTGGGCAACTTTCTACATTTGTTTTCAAGTACTTCTGCACGTGCCTTGACTAGCTGCGGTACTACCCCAAGATTCCTGGTCAATACAATCTTCTTATTATATCCACCCTTCCTCTCTAATCTACAAAAGACTCAGAACCTTCTTCTAAAAGCATACAAGTATTAACATCTATAACAATTCGTGCTCATAAAGCTCCAGAACTCTAATTGCACTTCAATATTCAACTTCAAGATGTATTTGCCGTGGCTTAACCACGAGAAACACTGTGAAACACTTTTCCGTGTTGGATTTCCTTGTTCCTACTGTAGTAAAGCAACTATTATCCCCGAGACCTGTGTCTGTTGTCATTCCATTGGCTGTGGACACTGTGTGGGGGCAGATAGCAGAGAGCATCAGCCTCATAGACCACCCAGGGAGCACAGCCCCTGCCCCCTAATGCCAGAACAGCAACCATGACATATTAAACATTTAGGATCCCCGCTCACTGAGCTCTTACATTTTGGATTTTTTTTCAGTTTTTTCATCCTTTAAATGTCATTAACAAATCTATAGATTGTATGATTTCCATAATTTCACAACATTTCCTTGTGCAGTTCAGCGTTGAGGAGTGTATATTAAAAATACCCTCTAAGTTTGGTAACACTGTTACCAACATATTGTCAGTTTTTACAGCACAATAAAAACTGTATAAAGAAAACCCCAATAAACAATAGTGGAATTCTAATTTATTTTTTGTCATTTTACCCCTCTTGGCTCCACTTAGGCCCCTTTCACATCAGCGGTAAACGCTGATCGCTGCAGTTGCAGTGAAAAAAATGCAACTGCCGCGATTACCACATAACGGCCGCGATCGCAAGACACTTGCGGCAAGCCCCATACAATGTCTGTGGAGCTTGCGGTAAGTGTGCGGCAGGTGCGATTTTGGCAATTGCGGCCGCGAAAAAACCGCGGTATGCCGAAAGCGCACTTGCCGCACCTGCCGCACACTTACCACAAGCCCCATAGACATTGCATGGGGTTTGCCGCAACTGTGCCGCAAGTGCAGCGGTTATACGGTAATCGCGGCAGATGTGGGTTTTTCACCGCATCTGCCGCGATCGACAAAAACAGCTGATGTGAAAGTACCCTTAGAAGTATTTTCCTATTTTCAGTACATTTTATGGTAAAATAAGTGGTGTCATTCAAAACTACAATTGGAAAAAACTATATAGCTATGTCAATGGAAAATTAAAAAAATATGACTCTTGATTGAAGAGGGAAAAACAAGAGGGAAAAAAAATGAAAAATTGTCAGGTTTTAAATAGGTTGATGATAATAACACATTAAATCAGAGCACAAATTCTAATATCTGCTCAATGCAATACTAAAGTCAGAAAATGATAGTGAAGTATTCTTTCATGTTAAAAATACATATGACATTCATGTAACTTGCGCACAGTGACATTTCCAGCATCTAATTCAGTTTCCATTAGTCTCTTTTAGTACTTGGTAAATGCCTCAGTACCAAATGACACAGAACATACATTCCTATTAATTGTTAAGGATTTTCATATGACATTAAATGTAACTCCACCCATAATGCATAAACTTTTGTTTTGCTATTCTGTCTATATTCATTCAGAGGTTCTCTATGTTCACACATCTTATATATAAAACCCGAAGGCCACTTCCGGTCTATCCGCTCAACTTCCGTGACGGCCTCCCTCCTGTGACAAAGACCGGAAACGGAAGTAGCAGACCCACGAGCGGTGAGCGCGTAGCGCTCACCGCGAGCCGCTGTCAAAATGGCACAGCGCCTCGCAGTGGGCGCTAAAGCGCCACCACTCGCCGTTATCCCGTCACCGGCCCTGCACACAGCCCCCGCTGCCCCATCACCCCCTGCCTGTCACCATAGCCATCCTCCACTGCCTTCCCCCCGCTGCCCCATCAGCCCCTGCCTGTCACCATAGCCGCCCTCCACTGTCCGGTCACCCCCAGCCTATCACCACTGCCCCTCCGCTACCCGATCGCCCCCCTCCACTCTCCGGTCACCCCCCGCCTCTCAGCACAGACCCCCTCCACTGTCCGGTCACCCCCCCCCTTACCACAGCTCCCTCCAACCACACGCGATCTCTCTTCATCCTGCTTGAGGACCTTTGATGATGTCACGATGATGGGTGGAGTCACAGATCACATGACCGTGACGTCATCAAAGGTCCTGTCCCGATCTAACTTCCTCTGCCTATTCATCCCCCTGCGCTGCACACTGACCCACGATCTGCCCACTGACCCCCACTCTGACCCTGACCCTGCTCTGCCCACTCACCCCCACTCTGACCACTGACCCCACTCTGACCCTGACCCTGCTCTGCCCACTCACCCCCACTCTGACCACTGACCCCCACTCTGACCCTGCTCTGCCCACCCACCCCCACTCTGACCACTGACCCACACTCTGACCCTGCCCACTCACCCCCACTCTGACCACTGACCCTCACTCTGCCCACTCACCCCCCAACTCTGCCCACTCACCCCCCAACTCTGCCCCCCTCACCCCCTCTCTGCCCCCCTCACCCCCACTCTGCACACTGACCCCCACTCTGTCCCTGCTCTGCCCACTGACCCCCCACTCTGACCACTGACCCCCACTCTGACCACTGACCCCCACTCTGACCACTGACCCCCAAACTCTGCCCACTCACCCCCCTACTCTTCCCCCTGAACCCCTCTCTGCCCCCTCACCTCCACTCTGCACACTGACCCTCTCTCTGACCCTGCTCTGCCCACTCACCCCCACTCTGACCACTGACCCCCACCCTGACCCTGCTCTGCCCACTCACCCCCACTCTGACCACTGACCCCCACTCTGACCCTGCTCTGCCCACCCACCCCCACTCTGACCACTGACCCACACTCTGACCCTGCCCACTCACCCCCACTCTGACCACTCACCCTCACTCTGCCCACTCACCCCCACTCTGACCACTGACCCTCACTCTGCCCACTCACCCCCCAACTCTGCCCACTCACCCCCCAACTCTGCCCACTCACCCCCCAACTCTGCCCACTCACCCCCACTCTGCACACTGACCCCCACTCTGTCCCTGCTCTGCCCACTAACCCCCCACTCTGACCACTGACCCCCACTCTGACCACTGACCCCCACTCTGACCACTCACCCCCACTCTGACCACTCACCCCCCTACTCTTCCCCCTGAACCCCTCTCTGCCCCCTCACCCCCACTCTGCACACTGACCCTCTCTCTGACCCTGCTCTGCCCACTCACCCCCACTCTGACCACTGACCCCCACTCTGCCCACTCACCCCCAAACTCTGCCCCCTCACCCACTCTGCCCACTCACCCTGCTCTGCCCACTCACCCCCACTCACCCCCTCTCTGCCCACTCACCCCCACTATGCCCACTGACCATGCTCTGCCCACTCACCCTGCTCGGCCCATTGACCCCTCACACTGGCCACTCATCCTGCTCTGCCCACTCACCCCTCACTGCCCACTGACCCCTCACACTGACCCTGCTCTGCCCACTGACCATCCTCTCCCCACTGACCCCTCACTGACCCTGCTCTGCCCACTCGCCCTGCTCAGCCCACTGACCCCTCACACTGCCCACTGACCCTCCTCTGCACACTGAACATGCTCTGCCCACTGACCCCTCAATGCCCACTCACCCTGCTCTGCCCACTGACCCTGCTCTGCTCACTGACCACTCACACTGCCCACTCACCCTGCTCTGCCCACTGACCCCTCACACGCCCCACTGACCCTGCTCTGCTCACTGACCACTCACACTGCCCACTCACCCTGCTCTGCCCACTGACCCCTCACATGCCCCACTGACCCTGCTCTGCCCTCTCACCCCTCACACTGACCCTGCTCTGCCCACTAACCCCTCACACTGCCCACTCACGCCTCACACTGCCCACTGAACATGCTATACCCACTTACCCCTCACACTGCCCACTGACCATGCTTTGCCCACTGACCCCTCACACTGCCTACTGACCCTGCTCTGCTCATTTACTCCCGCTCTGCCCACTCACCCCCGCTCTGCCCACTCGCCCCTGCTTTTACCACTCACCCTGCCCACTGACCACCCTCTGTTCACTCACCCCCCGCTCTGCCCTTTCACCATGCCCACTGACCCCTGCTCTGCCCACTGACCGTGCCCACTCACCCATGCTCTACCCACTGACCCTTCTCTGCCCACTCACTCTGCCCACTGACCCCTGCTCTGCCCACTGACTGTGCCCAATAACCCTTGCTATGCCCACTAAACCCTGCTCTGCCCACTCACCCCCGCTCTGCCCGCTGACCCCTGCTCTGCTCACTGACTGTGCCCACTCACCCCTGCTCTGCCCACTGATTTTTCCCACTAACCCCTGCTGTGCCTACTGACTGTGCCCACTGACCCCTGCTCTGCCCAATCACTCTGCCCACTAACCCCTGCTCTGACCACTGACCCCCGCTATTACCCTGCTCTGACCACTGACGCCCCAATCCTGCTCACTGACCCTGCTCTGCCCATTCACCCACCACTCTGCCCACTCACCCCCGCTCTGCCCACTGACCCTGCTCTGCCTACTTACCCCCCCCCCTCTGGCTACTGACCATGCCCACTGACCCCAGCTCTGCCCACAGACCCCAGCTCTGACTATTGACCCTGCTCTGACTACTGATTATGCCCACTCACCCCTGCTCTGCCCAATGACTCTGCCCACTAACCCCTGCTCTTCCCACTCATCCCCCACTCTGCCCACTTACCCCGCTTTGCCCACTCACCCCCAGCAGATCAGTTTCCCAGCCAACGACAGGTCCTGTCCTGCCACCTACAAGACGGGTGGAGCGAGCCGCCGCAGGGTAAGTACCCTCACTGAGGTTTTTTTTATTTTTATTATCACCATGAAGGAGCGGGGGCGGGGGGTGTGCAGCCCCAGAGGACACCCCCAACACCATCCTGACACCCCCAACACCATCCTGCCCCCCCGACTCCATCCCGCACCCCCATCACCATTCTCACCCCCCGCCAACATCCTGCCCCGCCGCCTACATCCTACCCCTCCCCCACCACCATCCTGCCCTGCCGTCTCCATCCTGCCCTGCCGTCTCCATCCTGTCCCCCCTTCCCGCTACATCCTGACCCGCTCGCTCCATCCTGCCCCACTCGCTCCATTCTGCCCCCCCAACACAATCCTGCCCCCCCCTCCCCTCCTTAGCTGATCGCTTGCCCAGGCAACTACAGGTCCTAAAGGCCTGTAGGACCTACAAGGCCGAGGTGGAGCGAGCCGCCGGACAGGTGAGTATCCTCACTGAGGATTTTTTTATTTTTACTGTGGACGACCGGGGGCCAGGAGGAGTGAGGGACCGCGGTCACCGCAGTATTGCCATATACCATAGTGCTGCTATTCATGTGCTATAATGTACAGCCATATACCATAGTGCTGCTATACATGTACTGTAATGTACCGCCATATACTATAGTGCTGCTATACATTTACTATAATCTACCGCCATATACTATAGTGCTGCTATACATGTACTGTAATGTACCGCCATATACCATAGTGCTGCTATACATGTGCTCTCATTACCACCATATACCATCGTACTGCTATATATATATCTTATATATAAAACCCGAAGGCCACTTCCCGCCAATCCGCTCAACTTCCGTGATGGCTTGCGCCCTGTGTCAAAGACCGGAACCGGAAGTACCAGACTCACGAGCGGTGAGCGCATAGCTGTCAAAATGGCACAGCGCCTCGCGGTGGGCGCTAAAGCGCCACCACTCCCCCTTATCCCGCCACAGTCCCTGCACAGAGCCCCGTCTGCGCCCACCCACATCCGGCCCACAGCCCTGCAGCTCACCGCCCACTCTCCATCAGGGACCGCCATCCCGCCACTGGGTCCGCACACAGCCTGGTGTGTGCCCACCAACATGCGGGAACCGGCCCGGACCGGCCCACACTCCGGTGTGCGGCCTCCGCCGCCACCGCTCCCAGTCCTGCTGCTCTCTCCACACACCCGGTGACTCTCCTCCATCACGGAGCTAGCCCCGCCCGCACTCCGGGGCCGGCCTCCGGAACCGCCGACAGCCCAGTGAGTGTTCAGCCCTCCAGCCTCCGTTCTCCTCTGCCCCCCCAGCCTCCGCTCTCCTCTGCCCCCCCAGCCTCCGCTCTCCTCTGCCCCCCAGCCTCCGCTCTCCTCTGCCCCCCAGCCTCCGCTCTCCTGTGCCCCCCAGCCTCCGCTCTCCTCTGCCCCCCAGCCTCTGACCCCTCCCTCCTCTGACCCCTCCCTCCTCTAACCCCTCCAGTTTCTGCCTCCTCCGTCCTCTGCCTCCTCCCTCCTCTGCCCCCTCCAGCCTCTGCCCCCTCCAGCCTGTGCTGCACTCACTGCTGACCACTGAGCCAACGCACTCTCTGCTGACCACTCAGCCACCGCACTCTCTGCTGACCACTGAGCCACCGCACTCACTGCTGACCACTGAGCCACCGCACTCACTGCTGACCACTGAGCCACCCCACTCACTGCTGACCACTGAGCCACCCCACTCACTGCTGACCACTGAGCCACCCCACTCACTGCTGACCACTGAGCCACCCCACTCACTGCTGACCACTGAGCCACCCCACTCACTGCTGACCACTCAGCCACCCCACTCACTGCTGACCACTCAGCCACCCCACTCACTGCTGACCACTCAGCCACCCCACTCACTGCTGACCACTCAGCCACCCCACTCACTGCTGACCACTGAGCCACCCCACTCACTGCTGACCACTGAGCCACCCCACTCACTGCTGACCACTGAGCCACCCCACTCACTGCTGACCACTGAGCCACCCCACTCACTGCTGACCACTGAGCCAACCCACTCACTGCTGACCACTGAGCCACCGCACTCACTGCTAACCACTGAGCCACCGCACTCACTGCTGACCACTGAGCACCCCACTCACTGCTAACCACTGAGCCACCGCACTCACTGCTAACCACTGAGCCACCGCACTCACTGCTAACCACTGAGCCACCATATACAGTGCTAACCACTGAGCCGCCGTATACTCTGCTAACCACTGAGCCGCCATATACAGTGCTAACCACTGAGCCACCATATACAGTGCTAACCACTGAGCCACCATATACAGTGATACCACTGAGCCACCGTATACAGTGCTAACCACTGAGCCACCATATACAGTGCTAACCACTGAGCCACCATATACAGTGCTAACCACTGAGCCACCATATACAGTGCTAACCACTGAGCCACCATATACAGTGCTAACCACTGAGCCACCATATACAGTACAAACCACTGAGCCACCATATACAGTGCTAACCACTGAGCCACCGTATACAGTGCTAACCACTGAGCCACCATATACAGTGCTAACCACTGAGCCACCATATACAGTGCTAACCACTGAGCCACCGCACTCACTGCTAACCACTGAGCCACCGCACTCACTGCTAACCACTGAGCCACCGCACTCACTGCTAACCACTGAGCCACCATATACAGTGCTAACCACTGAGCCGCCGTATACTCTACTAACCACTGAGCCGCCATATACAGTGCTAACCACTGAGCCACCATATACAGTGCTAACCACTGAGCCACCATATACAGTGATACCACTGAGCCACCGTATACAGTGCCAACCACTGAGCCGACTGTATACACACAATTAATTTCACAGCACTCCCCTATTACTAAATAAACTCTATATAGATTCTAGACTACCCGATTCTTTAGAATCGGGCCACCATCTAGTTGATTATATTTCTTCATTTAAAACAGGGCCAATGAGTCCTCATGCAGACAACATAACCGTGAGCACAGAGACCAAGTAGGTGCTGGGAGGTAGTGACCTGCCATATTTTAAATGGCCAGTATGCATTGCAGAGGCGGAGGTCCCCTGAGATGTATACCTGAAATGTTACTCTGGGACTTGTAGTTCCATGAGCTTTGTTAATACATTCAGGGCTAGGTTCATGGGATAATCAGAAGTGCTGGGAGGAACTGACTGTCTACATACTTCCCATACATGGGTGTGTTTCATGTGATATAATGAGACTAGTCACATAGTCTGTGCTTGGACGCAAACTTCCTGGAGGCACATGATCAAGAGAACAGATGCATGTGACGCCTGGTGGGCAGGGGCGTAACTACAACAGGTGCAGGGATTGCGATCGCACCCGGATCCTGCAGCTTAGGGAGGCCCCAAAAGTACCTTTGGCCTATATAACAAGACTAATACTA
>JARQOC010000006.1:314635444-314697027 GCA_033576535.1 Allobates femoralis
TGCCATGAGTAAGGGCTCTTTTGCTAGAAACATGTTGGCTTTTTAAGAAGATGTATCAATAAAATGTGGAATTTGTAAGGATAATCTTACCTACATTTCCTCTTTTTTTATTTGTTTGTAACGGATTCTGGACCACACATCCTTTTTTTATTGAATTTCAATGTAAACGCACGTTCACTAAACAGCCATAATTAATAGCACAATTTTATGGAAATGTATAGTACCGTATATACTCGTGTATAAGCCGACCCGTGTATAAGCCGACCCCCCTACTTTTGCCCCAAAAATCTGGAAAAACCTATTGACTCGTGTATAAGCCGAGGGTGGACCTCAGCAGAGGTATACAGCCCCCAGCAGTGTGGTATACAGGCCCCCCCCAGTGGTATGCAGGCCTCCCCAGTGGTAGTATACAGCAGCCCCAGTGGCAGTATACAGCAGCCCCAGTGGTAGTATACAGCAGCAGCCCCAGTAGTATATACAGCCCCAGTGGTAGTATACAGGCAGCCCCAGTAGTATATACAGCCCCAGTGGTAGTATACAGGCAGCCCCAGTAGTATATACAGCAACCCCAGTGGTATACAGCAGCCTCCTCAGTGGTATATACAGACCCCACCAGTATATACAGCAGCCCCAGTGGTATATACAGCAGCCCCAGTGGTATATACAGCAGCCCCAGTGGTATATACAGCAGACCCAGTGGTATACAGGCCTCAGCAGTATATACAGCAGCCCCCAGGGGTTATACAGCACCCCCCAGGGGTTATACAGCACCCCCCAGGGGTTATACAGCGGCCCCCAGGGGGTACCCAGCGGCCCCCAGGGGGTACCCAACAGCCCCCAGGGGGTACCCAGCAGCCCCCTGGGGGTACCAACAGCCCCCTGGGGGTACCAACAGCCCCCTGGGGGTACCAACGGCCCCCAGGGGGTACTCAGCAGCCCTCTGGGGGTACCAACAGCCCCCTGGGGTACCAACAGCCCCCAGGGGGTACCCAGCAGCCCCAAGGGGGTACCCAGCAGCCCCCTGGGGGTACCAACAGCCCCCAGGGGGTACCAACAGCCCCCAGGGGGTACCAACAGCCCCCTGGGGTACCAACAGCCCCTAGGGGGTACCCAGCAGCCCCCTGGGGGTACTAACAGCCCCCAGGGGGTACCAACAGCCCCCAGGGGGTACCCAGCAGCCCCCTGGGGGTACCAACAGCCCCCTGGGGGTACCAACAGCCCCCAGGGGGTACCCAGCAGCCCCCTGGGGGTACCAACAGCCCCCAAATGCTGGCACTCGGCCCCCTTGTAAGGCTTCCCCCCCGCTGCTTATACATTACCATTCCGGTGTTCTGATCCGCGCCGCTCCTCGCTGCTTCTTCATGCTCCGTCCTCGCTGACTGCATCCGGGATCTCCATTCTCCGGCCGTCGCGCGATGACGTCATATCGCTGCGACAGCCGGAGATCCCCGGATGCAGCCAGCGAGGACGGAGCATGAAGAAGCACCGAGGAGCGGCGCGGATCAGAACACCGGAATGGTAATGTATAAGCAGCGATGGGGGGGCCTTACAAGGGGGGTGAGTGCCAGCTTTTGGGGGGAATATATGAACTGCTTCCCCCTGCCGCTGATTGACAGGGGGAAGCAGTGCATATATAATGAGCGGCCCCACGTGATGGGGCCGCTCATACAGCAGCCTCCCCCCGCCTCCTCCAGCCTCCACAGCCCCGGCCCCACAGCCCCCACCACAGCACAATACCGTAGTGACTCGTGTATAAGCCGAGGGGAGACTTTTCAGCCCAAATTTTGGGCTGAAAAACTCGGCTTATACACGAGTATATACGGTATATCTTATCACTTAAAGGATTTTCCATTACTTGGACTAACTCTTCTTATGTATATGTGACACCCCAGGGGTTAATGTGACAAGTAACAACACCAAGGGTTAATTCCCCACACAGCCCACTACACTACACTAGCGCCTCTAGGCAAGAAGGGGGAGCTAAAGCTGCTTCCCTATATATTCTGGTGTGGAGAGGAAGTGAGCAGTTGAATGCCTGAGAGGACTGAGGAAGAAGGACTGAGGTGTAAAGGAGCTGCCTTAGGCTCTCCCATGGTCCAATGCTCAATTCCAGGCCTAGCCAGGGTCTGAGGGAAGGAGTTAAGAGGAACAGAGGAACACACCTGGGAGACTGAGTCACCCTATAACTCACCCCGGAGGAGCGCAAAGACCGGATACCGGATCCGAAATTGTGCGTGACACAAGCAGCACAGTAAACACTGCACTAGTGGAGGTTCTATATATCTTCACTTTACCACAGCGAAGCAACACGGCGGGGTCAGAAGCACAAAGATAAGACTCAAGTTGCCTAGCAAGTGGGTAGCCGTGAGAGGAGACAGGGCCGGCAGCCTAGCTAAAACAGCAGCAGGGCCACACACACAGCGCAGGAGTGGGAAGCCAAAGACCCGGTCAGGGTGGGAGCAACCCAGCCCCGGTACAGACTCCGTGAACAGTACTCTGCTGAAAACACCTACAGTAAAGACTTCAAAAACTACAAAACCGTGAGTCTGTGTAATCCTTGTGCTCAAGCCCTACTTTCCCTCACAAACTGCTATCATCTCTACCACTACACCAACTCTGCATCATCCATAGACTATTATCACCACTGCCCTGGGGAACCAGGCTCTGCTCGTGGGGAGCCGTTACATCTAAGGCTGCTATCCATTATCCCCGGAGGTTCTGCAGCAGCGGTGGTCACCCTGATCACACAACACGGGTGGCATCATGACTTTCTCCCCTGTAAATACCCCCATTACTTGTGGGCTCGGAACACGGTCCGGACCAAGACTGCCGTGATACCCCCGTGATACCCCGGTCCGGTACCGAGTACCCCGTCCCAGTGTGCTCCACATATAATCTATTTTTATTAGGGTATACATCAATACAACGATGAGTGAGGTACGAGACAGTAAATACAAAACTATAATGGTAGTACTGAAAGTCCAAAAAGACCGATTAGGCACAACATCATGGACAACATCTCAGCGTAAGGACTTCTAGATGTCATCTATAGTATATTTCCAAGGAGGCCTTCAACGTCTTTCGGCTCGATATCACATGGTGTAGCAACCTCCGCTGAGAGTTGTGAACTTAAGGAGTTGAACAAACATTTATATATCTATTAACTATTAAATAGTAAACTTTACTTGTCTCATTATTTCAACTACTTCTAAAAACAATAGGGAACCGACGGTCCCAAAACTTAAAAGTGAGGGGAACAAAAAGACAGGTGAAGTTAAGCGAAAGTGGGTGGAGAAAAGATAGAGTAGAATGGAGGACAGAGGGCACTAGGGGGGGAAGGGAAGTGGGGGCGGGGAAGGGGGGGAACATTCCATCTCCGCATCTGGTGGGTGGTAAATACGCTTCCCAACCCCTATGTAACTCCTGTCTTTAGCGAAACTCTCCAATTCTCTCCAATCCCCACCTATCGTGTCTCTTCTGGCGGGAAAGATGAGGGAAGCCTCGACCCAAAGAGGCGCTTCACATGGGGCCTGGATGAGCATCTCCAAATATAGAGGTAAAATCAGGGGAGTCCAAGAACATAATCCACTGACTCCAAATCTTAAAGAACTCATCTTTGGAGTCTCTAACGTCAGCTGTGAGATCCTCCATTTTATATATTTTATACATTTCAATTAGCCAGTCAGTCAGTCTCGGACACTGGGTGGATTTCCAAAAGCGGGGTATAACCATACAAGCTGCCATCAGACAGAATCGTAAAAATATCCCTTTTTTGTGAGCTAATCGAGTCAGGGATAATTGTCAGCAGAACCGCCAAAGGCTTGGCGTCCATTCGTTTACTAACTCTTCTTAAATGCTATTGTAACCCGAATAATAAAAAAAAAATGTACTCACCTCCCGCACCATTATTGTTCCA
The DNA here is from genome assembly GCA_033576535.1 of Allobates femoralis. Taxonomy (NCBI): domain Eukaryota; kingdom Metazoa; phylum Chordata; class Amphibia; order Anura; family Aromobatidae; genus Allobates; species Allobates femoralis. Next base: position 314,639,361 of record JARQOC010000006.1, read on the forward strand.
GCAATGACAGCACAAGGTCTCCCAGGGTTCGCATGGCATTGCCTACAGTGCTTACATGACATAATGATGGTCCACTAATGGCTGCTTCACTCACGTGCCTCAGATGGCACTTATTTCTCGCCATGGCGGGGGCCGTGGGGTTCTCGGAACAAGGCTCTCTCGATGTTGTTGGGGCTGTGGGATGTCACGTTGGCGCGCCCGGTCCGTGGTCCCCTCATTGGGCGACCAGTAAAAAGGGGGAGTTTGACAAAGGGATGAAAAGAAAAATCTAAAAGTAAAATAGAAGAGTTTGTGTTGTGACGCCACCCGTGGAAGGCGGCCAATGGGGCCGCTGCTGCAGTCGGGACCTCTGAGGATCATGGGAGTAGCAGCTATGATGGTTTGGCTCTCCACGGGAAGAGCGGGTCCCCAGGGCAACCGTAAAGTCTATGGAGGTGATAGGTTTGTTGTGGATGCAGGACTTAGTGTACGAAATAACCAACAGACACAGGGGTGACAGTCTCCTTTACCTTTACTGAAAAAAGTAGCAGGTTTGTCCAGGGCACTGTCCACAAGTGGTGTTAGGAGGTCTGGAGCCTGGAAGTAAGTCGAGGATTTCCACACCTGGTGAGTTCTTAGGCCTCCTACTGCGCTGCTCTCAGAGGGCCCTTGCTGCTTGAAGCTATGCTGTTACCCTCTCCTCTCTCGTTCTGTCCCTGGCTTGTGTGACAGGCCGTTTGAGCACTTTTTACGTTACTCCCTTTTGACTACGTCTCCCTGGGCTCTTTGGTGCTGCTGTGTCTCCTGGCCTTGAGGTGGGCGAGTGACTTGGAATCACCCACCCTCTAGTGTTGGTTGCTGGGCATAAAGTCCCTCACCACCTCGGACTCCGGTGTCCGTTCCTGCGCTCGGTGCTGGGGCGAGCTGGCACTGGCTCCACTCCCCACACCTACTTCTCCACTTCATCAGACCTTCGCCAACGGGTCCCTCACACTGGCTAGTCAGAATTCTAGGACGAGCCTGACACAGCTCCCATCCGCAGGAAGTCTTCCATAGTCCTCCTAGGAACTGAACTGCCTAACCCCGCCCCAGACCAGAATTTATAGGGGACTTCCCCGAACTCGGGTTTCAGAACTCCCCCTTCTGGCCTTGAGTTCGGAAGGTGTTGTGTGTGTGTGTTTCATCTTATGTGGGTACCTTGCCATGCTTCCAAGCGCAGCATTGTGGCAACCGGACCCTGGGGTGCCACACTTAGATGTCAAGGGGTGGTGTATGTGACTCACCGTGGCCGGGACTCCGGTTTAGACAGGCAGTAGCTTCTTCCTCCTTGTCACGGGTGGACCGCGCCTGCCGGTAGTGGGGCCCGGTTGAGTGCAAATCAAAATGATGAAGACGTCTTGTGGGAACAGATTTAGGGGTTAAATTGTTTCGTGACGCCACCTATGAGTGTTTCGGTAAGTCTTACCGATGCTGCGGGGCCTCTGGGGGATGGAATGCAGCAAGATGGAACGCTCCCCACAGGCTAAGCGATGATCCCCGGAGGCTGGAGCTGCATAAGATGTTGTGCGGCAGCTGCGGTTACCTTGAAATGCGGACAGACAGTTCATAAGAAAGCACGGACACTGTAAGTCTCTGTAACGGGTTCTTTACTGTAACCAGCAAGCAGTACATGGTATACAGTTAGTGGGTAGCAGACCGGGTGGACTCAGCAGTGATAGGTGTCCCTCAGAGATCCACGGTGTTCCTCCATTCTATCTAAGTAAGTTGCCGTTGTCGCCCAGGAATACCAGGTCAGGTACAGGGAGGCTGCTTGAATGCCCTATCCGGGGTATACGTTCCGGATGCTTTGGGGAGCCTTGGGTCCCTTGGTGGGTACACCGCTGGTTAGACGACGGGATTTGGCGATGGTGGGGTGCTCCTGTAAAGCAGCCCCTCCACTCCTCTGGTTCGCATAGCAGAGCTGAACTGCTGCTAGCTTCGGTACCAGCAAACCGTCTGTAGATGGGCACGGGATGGTTTTGGACCCGCATGATGATGCCCGTAGTTGGTAGGGAGACGGCCAGCGAGGGTGGCCAGGGAGTCGCACGAGACTGTGCAACCCCCTCTCCTAGGTTGCAGAGCTGGGAATCTGCAGAGGTCTTCTAGGTTACTGTTACTTCTCCAGACCCGAGACTAACTCTCTAAGCTGGACTAAACTTCTTCTACACACTACCCTTGCACTCCGCCCACCAGGACTTTGATTGGCTCTCTATACTAGGTGATGAATGCAGGGTATGGATCTCTGAGTTAACCATTCGACTGCTGGGTCAGAGAATATTGCAGCTGCAGTTGTGGCTGCAATACCCTCCTGTGATGCACTCATTGCGGGGCGCCACATATGCACATGAAAGCATCAGCCCACCCTGATTAACTCCAGTACTAAGGTGACTTAATGTCATACGACCACTGGGAAACCTGGCCATGATGTACGTTTTTCATTTTATGTGCAGGGCCACAGCATTTCATAAGAATTTGTCTGAGTAGTGGAAACCCCATAAGCTTTTAGTAGTGTTTGAGGGGGGTTAATATGACACGCCTACTCCAGGGCAATGGGGATACTCAAAACTGGGCCGGATCTTCTCGGTTCTTTTATGGGAAACATCACGGTGGCAACCCGGCTCCGTGACACTGGCAGTGTCAATTAAAAGTTCAGGACTAGATGATATGGTCTAAAGGGAAATGGGTATTCGTGACGCGACCCGCGGTGTGCGGCCGTGTGCTGCTGCAGAACCTCTGGGGATGATGATCGGCAGCTTGGATGGTTTCGCTCCCCGCGGGCGGAGCAGGATCCCCAAAGCAGTGGGTAGGAAAGTCAGTTTGTTTTTTGGCCGATGTTCATCAGGTCATTAGCACCTTAGTGTTACAAGCAGTCCTTGCAGCCGGTCTTAAACACTTCTGTCAGAGTTCTGTACCTTTATTTCAATGTTCTGACTAGGCCGCCAGGTGCTTCCCTCTGCCATTCTCCGGTTCAGCTGTTTCTCTAGAACCAAGACAGTGTTGTCAAGACCCTCTCAGTGTTCCTTTCACTCTCTATGTTCCTTTCACGCACGGTGTTCTTTTCACTGGTGGTACTCTAGCGCCTCTTACTTGCTTCACCTTCACTGTCAGCGCCTCCGCGCACAGAGCCGGGGTACCGACAGCCACAGGCATTGACTGACAATGCTTCCTAGTGCCGCGCCTTAGTACGGCTGCCTTCTCCAAGATGTCCCGGGCTTGTGGCCACAGTACCCTTAAGATCTCATGGCCTTCGTTTTCAACGGTTCGAACCTACACCTGCCGCGCCATGTGCAGGGCTGGTTCTGTTTTGTCCACCAGCCCCTCTGTTCCTCTGCCAGATACAGGCGTGTGGGTGATCTCAGTCCTCTTCCGCACCCCAACGGCTCATTTCTTCTTCTACTCTTTCCAATCTTTCCCTCCCGGGGCAAGTGTAACCGTGCTCCAGCCCACGGGAACTAACACCTCACACCACCTTTCGACTCCCACTCCAAATTCCTACACCTTCTCTGTTTTCCTCCCAACTCTCTTTACATTTCCCTGTTCCCCTTGCTGAGACTGGGCCCTCCCCCCCTGGTCCACCCATCATCCCTACTCGGGGTCCTCTGTGTGTGTTGCAGGTGCGGGGTCTCGATTTCACCATCCAAGTATCTAGAGAATAGGGGCACTACTCACCCGCTAATGGAGGAGTGCAGTACCCCTGGTGGCGGCCAGACCAGTGGGGCGCCACAAATACAAAAAGAAACGTTTCCTTTAATTATTTAATAATGTTAATGTCAGGATCACATTCCTTTAATAAAAAGACGAGTAAGACCACAATGGGTGTCTGTAACACATCAGAATTCAGTTTTCATTTTGTAATTTTTGCTGGAAAAATTAGAGGCAATAGTTTGCTGTTCTGCTCCTAGCATTTAGTTTGTTATTTCTTATTGTTTACTCTATAATAATACTGCATGTTTGTTCACTAGCATTTCTATAAAGGGCTCTGGACCTTTAAGCATGTTAATAACCCTTATCCATTGAAGTGCTTTGGTTCCATCTAGTCTAGTGGCTGAAGTTTTACAGTCGCTATTCTTTTATATGTCTGATTCTCCTTCCCTATGTGATGCATTATGCTAGTTCAGTCTCTATGTTCCCTCCATGCTGCATTCAGGAAGAGAGGCTCCATTTCGTTCCTCTTGCGATCGCATTGCTGGTGAGAATTTATGTTTTTTTGCAACCATTTACTGCTCTAAATGTCACCCCAGTTTAGTCAGTTGTATCCTTGGTTAGACTTTCGCCTGTTAGATGTTCCATGCATATTGTATAGCTATGTGTCATTCATCGAATTAGGCTGGGGTCACAGTTGACATGCGTTTTTTAGTGCCTTTTAAAAACTCATACGTTTTTACATGCGTTTTGTCATGTAAGCATGAGTTTTGTGATGGCTCCCTGCGTTTTTGGCTGCGTTTTTAAATCTGCATCAAAAAATAGTGCATGTACTATTTTTTGGTGCGTTTTGAAAAACGCATGCGTTTTTGTAGAAAACGCATGCGTTTTTATAACATGGGCCCCTATGGAAAACGCATGCAAAAACACATGTACAATTAGTACCATTTAGTGCCATTCAAAAACGCATGCGTTTTCCATAGGAGCCCATGTTAAAAAAACGCATGCGTTTTCTAAAACGCTTGCGATTTTTTAACATGGGCTCCTATGGAAAACGCATGCGTTTTTGAATGGCACTAATTGTACATGCGTTTTTGCATGCGTTTCCCATAAGGCCCCATATTAAAAAACGCATGCGTTTTTGGAAATGCACCAAAAACGCATGGTACTGTCACACATGCTTTTTTGCTATTAGGGCATGCGTTTTTTAACATGGGGGCCTATGGGTGCGTTTTTTACATGCGTTTTTGAAAACGCAGGTCTCCAAAAACGCTTGTGAAAAATGCAACTGTGACCCCAGCCTTATACATCAAAGTTCAATAAACACAGACTTCATCTACAGTCTCCTTATTGGACAGAGTATACTGGTTTAGCTGCCCATTTCACTTTATGAACCCTCAGCCTGTCTAGTTCAAACAGAACGTATGTAATAAAGAGAATAATCTATTATATGAGCTACACTAGATTGGTGAGGGGAACTCACCGCTAACACGTTCACAGCAAAATAGTTCATATGATATAATGTCAGTGTTCATGTCTGTAAAATATCAGTCGCCTATTGAGTCATTAAATGTAATATATTTATTAGTGCCAGTAAATTTAGTGTCAGTGTTTGTGCTAATAAATGCAGCATGTAAGTGTTGTCAGTGTTTCACTAAGTACAAAATATCAGCATTTGTACCAGTGTGTCAGTAATTGTAGTATATCAGTATGTCTTGTCAGTGTGTCAGTAATTGCATGTTTTGTTCATGGAGGTATTCCTGAGGAAGAGGCTGGGACAGCCCCGAAACACGTAGAAGAAATAAAGCACCGTTCTTATATACCAAGATTGTGGTCCTTCCTTATACTTAGCAGCACGGATCGTTGTACACCCTGGTCCTTTGGATTTATGCATACGTGGTTCCTGATGGAATGGTGGATCCTGCAGCAGCTGTTTTGAGTGTTTCAACCGGTTGTGGAGCACACAACCGCATAAGGTGAGCAGTACCTCATTTTTGAACTATCTGGTATCTAAGGCTGTGGTCACAGTTGCCATGCGTTTTTTTAAGTGATTTAACAAAACTCATGCTTTTTTTTCATGTCAGCATGAGTTTTGTAAGGTGTGTGATGGCTCCCTGCGTTTTTGGGTGCGTTTTTGAATCTGCACCTAAAAATAGTGCATGTAGTATTTTTTTGAGCGTTTTGAAAAACGCATGCGTTTTTGTAGAAAACGCATGCGTTTTTTTAACATGGGCTCCTATGGGAAACGCATGCGTTTTTGAATGGCACTAAAAGGTACAAACTGTACATGCGTTTTTTGCATGCGTTTTCCATAGGAACCCATGTTATAAAAACGCATGCGTTTTCTACAAAAACGTATGCGTTTTTGGATATGCTCCAAAAACGCATGGGACAGTCACACATGCTTTTTGGCTATTAGGGCATGCGTTTTTTAACATGGGGGCCTATGGGTGCGTTTTTTACATGCGTTTTTGAAAACGCAGGTCTCCAAAAATGCATGTGAAAAATGGTACTGTGACCACAGCCTAAGGCTGGGGTTACACATAGAAATCCGTTTTTGGAAGTCATTTTCATCACCAATCCGTTTTTTATAGGGTGCTTTTTGTGTCTCCTGCACTGCTGTACGTTTTTGGACTTAGTAATTTTTTTCAGAAAAAACGCATGCGCGCAAACGCATACGCAAACGCATGTGCATGCGTTTGCGCATGCGTTTCCCATAGGGCCCCATGTTAAAAAAAACGCATAAAAACGCATGCGTTTTTTAACTGATGCCAAAAACGCTGTTTACTGCGTTTTTGGCTCAAAAACGGACAGGGCAATGTTTTGAGCTCCAGAGAAAAACGCACAGGGTGTTTATTACACCCAATGCGTTTTTCTGTCAGTTTTTGGACTTAGAAAAAAAAAATGACAAAACTGAAGCCAAAAACTGACTGAGAGCTTATGTGTAACCCCAGCCTAAGAGATAAAGACCCTATTGCGCCCTTGTCTACCCTTTAATAGGTTTTGTTTGGTGTAAGGCTGTGGTCACAGTACCATTTTTCACATGCATTTTTGGAGACCTGCGTTTTCAAAAACGCATGTAAAAAACGCACCCATAGGCCCCCATGTTAAAAAACGCATGCCCTAATAGCCAAAAAGCATGTGTGACTGTCCCATGCGTTTTTGGAGCATATCCAAAAACGCATGCGTTTTTTAATAAGGGGCCTTATGGAAAACGCATGCAAAAACGCATGTACAATTAGTGCCATTCAAAAACGCATGCGTTTCCCATAGGAGCCCATGTTAAAAAAACGCATGCGTTTCCGGAAACGCAGGCGTTTTTTTTAACATGGGCTCCTATGGGAAACGCATGCGTTTTTGAATGGCACTAAAAGGTACTAAGTGTACATGCGTTTTTGCATGCGTTTCCCATAGGAACCCATGTTATAAAAACGCATGCGTTTTCTACAAAAACGCATGCGTTTTTCAAAACACACAAAAAAATACTACAAGCACTATTTTTATGTGCAGATTCAAAAACGCAGCCAAAAACGCAGGGAGCCATCACACACCTTACAAAACTCATGCTGACATGAAAAAACGCATGAGTTTTGTTAAATCACTAAAAAAACGCATGGCAACTGTGACCACAGCCTAACTCAATGTTGGAATGGTGAGGCCAGGGTTACACATAGAAATCCGTTTTTGGAAGTCCTTTTCATCACCAGTCCGTTTTTTTTGGGGTGCTTTTTGTGTCTCCTGCACTCCTGTACGTTTTTGGACTTAGTCATTTTTTTCAGAAAAAACGCATGTGCGCAAACGCATGCGCAAACGCAAGTGGCTATATATGCCATGCGTTTGCGCATGCGTTTCCCATAGGGCCCCATGTTAAAAAAAACGCATACAAACGCATGCGTTTTTTAACTGATGCCAAAAACGCTGTTTACTGCGTTTTTGGCTCAAAAACGGACAGGGCAATGTTTTGAGCTCCAGAGAAAAACGCACAGGGTGTTTATTACACCCAATGCGTTTTTCTGTCAGTTTTTGGACTTAGAACAAAAAAATGACAAAACTGAAGCCAAAAACTGACTGAGGGCTTATGTGTGACCCCAGCCTAAGGCTGGGGTTACACATAGAAATCCGTTTTTGGAAGTCCTTTTCATCAGCAATCCGTTTTTTATAGGGTGATTTTTGTGTCTCCTGCACTCCTGTACGTTTTTGGACTTAGTCATTTTTTTCAGAAAAAACGCATATGCGCAAACGCATACGCAAACGCATGTGCATGCGTTTGCGCATGCGTTTCCCATAGGGCCCCATGTTAAAAAAACGCATGAAAACGCATGCGTTTTTTAACTGATGCCAAAAACGCTGTTTACTGCGTTTTTGGCTCAAAAACGGACAGGGCAATGTTTTGAGCTCCAGAGAAAAACGCACAGGGTGTTTATTACACCCAATGCGTTTTTCTGTCAGTTTTTGGACTTAAAAAAAAAAAATGACAAAACTGAAGCCAAAAACTGACTGAGAGCTTATGTGTAACCCCAGCCTTAGGCTGTGGTCACAGTTGCCATGCGTTTTTTTAGTGATTTAACAAAACTCATGCGTTTTTTCATGTCAGCATGAGTTTTGTAAGGTGTGTGATGGCTCCCTGCGTTTTTGGCTGCGTTTTTGAATCTGCACATAAAAATAGTGCTTGTAGTATTTTTTTGTGTGTTTTGAAAAACGCATGCGTTTTTGTAGAAAACGCATGCGTTTTTATAACATGGGTTCCTATGGGAAACGCATGCAAAAACGCATGTACACTTAGTACCTTTTAGTGCCATTCAAAAACGCATGCGTTTCCCATAGGAGCCCATGTTAAAAAAAAACGCCTGCGTTTCCGGAAACGCATGCGTTTTTTTAACATGGGCTCCTATGGGAAACGCATGCGTTTTTGAATGGCACTAATTGTACATGCGTTTTTGCATGCGTTTTCCATAAGGCCCCTTATTAAAAAACGCATGCGTTTTTGGATATGCTCCAAAAACGCATGGGACAGTCACACATGCTTTTTGGCTATTAGGGCATGCGTTTTTTAACATGGGGGCCTATGGGTGCGTTTTTTACATGCGTTTTTGAAAACGCAGGTCTCCAAAAATGCATGTGAAAAATGGTACTGTGACCACAGCCTTACTCAATGTTGGAATGGTAAGTCTTGTCAGTTTGTCAGTAACCCCTTTTCGACCCAGAACAAATACGTACGTCCAAAAAGCTGAGTCATTCCAAGTCAGGGACGTACGGGTTCGTCCTGTAGTAAATGTGGCACCGTGGCTGCGGTAATGGGATTTGCACTGCAGTATCCTGTGATTCACCCGGACCCATGCCAGCATGTGCCCATAGGGTCAAATTGGTTGTTGTGGAACTTCACTAGACCACCCCGATATATGACACTAGACGGTGGCCTGATTCTAACGCATCGGGTATTCTGGAATACCTTGTAAACAGGAGTGAACTGCGTCACGCTGACTGACAGCCTTGTAGACAGGATAGAAGTGCGTCACACTGACTGACAGCCTTGTATACAGGAGTGAAGTGTGTCACACTGACTGACATCCTTGTAGACAGGAGTGAAGTTTGTCACAGTGACTGACATCCTTGTAGACAGGAATGAAGTTCATGACACTGACTGACAGCCTTGTAGACAGGAGTGAAGTTTGTCACACTGACTGACAGCCTTGTAGACAGAAGTGAACTGCGTCACACTGACTAACAGCCTTGTAGACAGGAGTAAAGTTCGTGACACTGACTGACAGTTTTGTAGACAGGAGTGAAGTTCGTCACATTGACTGACAGCCTTGTAGACAGGAGTGAAGTTTGTGACAGTGACTGACAGCCTTGTAGACAGAAGTGAAGTGCGTCACACTGAATGACAGACGTTATAGACAGGAGTAAACTGTGTCACACTGACTGACAGACCTTATAGACAGGAGTAAGGAGTGAGGATGAGGAGGCTGTGAGGATGGGGAGGCTGTGAGGATGGAGGAGACTGTGGGGAGGGGGAGGCTGTGAGGATGCTGTGAAGATGTGAGAGGATGTGAAGATAGGAGAGGCTGCAAGGATGGAGGAGGCTGAGGGGATGGAGGAGGCTGTGAGGATGGAGAAGGCTGTGAGGATAGAGGAGACTGTGGGGATAAGGGGGCTGTGGGGATGGAGGAGGCTGAGGGGATGGAGGAGGCTGTGAGGATGGGGAGGCTGTGAGGATGGGAAGGCTGTGAGGATGGAGGAGGCTGTGAGGATGGAGGAGGCTGTGAGGATGAAGGAGGCTGTGAGGATGGAGGAGGCTGTGAGGATGAAGGAGGCTGTGAGGATGGGGAGGCTGAGGGATGGAGGAAGCTGAGGGGATCGAGGAAGCTGAGGGGATGGAGGAGGCTGTGAGGATGGGGAGGCTGTGAGGATGGGGAGGCTGTGAGGTTGGAGGAGGCTGTGAGGATGAAGGAGGCTGTGAGGATGGGGAGGCTGAGGGGATGGAGTAGGCTGTGAGGATGGAGGAGGCTGAGGGGATGGAGGAGGCTGTGAGGATGGGGAGGCTGAGGGGATGGAGGAAGCTGTGAGGATGGAGGAGGCTGTGAGGATAGGGAAGCTGAGGTGATGGAGGAGGCTGAAGGGATGGGAAGGATGTGAGGATAGGGAAGCTGTGAGGATGGAGGAGGCTGTGAGGATAGAGGAGGCTGTGAGGATGGAGGAGGCTGTGAGGATTGAGGAGGCTGTGAGCATGGTGGAGACTGTGAGGATGGGGGAGGCTGAGGGGATAGAGGAGGCTGAGGGGATGGAGGAGGCTGTGAGGATGGGGAGGCTCTGAGGATGGGGAGGCTGTGAGAATGGAGGCGGCTGTGAGGAGGGGGAGGCCGTGAGGATGTAGGAGGCTGTGAGGATGGAGGATGCTGTGAGGATGGGGGGGCTGTGAGGATGGCATGGGGGAGCTGAGGGGATGGAGGAGACAGTGAGGAGCCCACACGCGGGGACACTCATCGCTGCTACATTCCGTTGTCTTCCTAGAGGGGATGGAGGAGGCTGTGAGGATGGGGTGGCTGAGGGGATGGAGTACGCTGTGTGGATGGAGGAGGCTGTGAGGATGGAGGAGGCTGAGGGGATGGAGGAGGCTGAGGGGATGGAGGAGGCTGTGTGGATGGGGAGGCTGTGAGGATGGGGAAGCTGAGGGGATGGAGGAGGCTGCCAGGACGGAGGAGGCTGAGGGGATGGAGAAGACTGCAAGAATGGGGAGGCTGTGAGGATAGGAGAGGCTGCAAGGATGGAGGAGGCTGAGGGGATGGAGGAGGCTGTGAGGATGAAGGAGGCTGTGAGGATAGAGGAGACTGTGGGGATAAGGAGGCTGTGGGGATGGAGGAGGCTGAGGGGATGGAGGAGGCTGTGAGGATGGGGAGGCTGTGAGGATGGGAAGGCTGTGAGGATGGAGGAGGCTGTGAGGATGAAGGAGGCTGTGAGGATGGGGAGGCTGAGGGGATGGAGGAAGCTGAGGGGATGAAGGAGGCTGTGAGGATGGGGAGGCTGTGAGGATGGGGAGGCTGTGAGGATGGAGGAGGCTGTGAGGATGAAGGAGGCTGTGAGGATGGGGAGGCTGAGGGGATGGAGGAAGCTGAGGGGATGAAGGAGGCTGTGAGGATGGGGAGGCTGTGAGGATGGGGAGGCTGTGAGGATGGAGGAGGCTGTGAGGATGAAGGAGGCTGAGGGATGAAGAAGACTGCAAGAATGGGGTGGCTGTGAGGATAGGAGAGGCTGCAAGGATGGAGGAGGCTGAGGGGATGGAGAGGGCTGTGAGGATGGAGGAGGCTGTGAGGATAGAGGAGACTGTGGGGATAAGGAGGCTGTGGGGATGGAGGAGGCTGAGGGGATGGAGGAGGCTGTGAGGATGGGGACGCTGTGAGGATGGGAAGGCTGTGAGGATGGAGGAGGCTGTGAGGATGAAGGAGGCTGTGAGGATGGGGAGGCTGAGGGGAAGGAGGAAGCTGAGGGGATGGAGGAGGCTGTGAGGATGGGGAGGCTGTGAGGATGGAGGAGGCTGTGAGGATGAAGGAGGCTGTGAGTATGAAGGAGGCTGTGAGGATGGGGAGGCTGAGGGATGGAGGAAGCTGAGGGGATAGAGCAGGCTGTGAGGATGGGAAGGCTGTGAGGATGGAGGAGGCTGTGAGGATGGAGGAGGCTGTGAGGATGGGGAGGTTGTGAGGATGGGGAGGCTGAGGGGATGGAGGAAGCAGTGAGGAGCCCGCACGCTGCAGTGACACTCACCGCCTCTCCATTACGTTGTCTTCCTGGAGGGGATGGAGGAGGCTGTGAGGATGGGGAGGCTGTGAGGATGGGGAGGCTGAGGGGATGGAGTAGGCTGTGAGGATGGAGGAGGTTGAGGGGATGGAGGAGGCTGTGAGGATGGGGAGGCTGAGGGGATGGAGGAAGCTGTGAGGATGGAGGAGGCTGTGAGGATAGGGAAGCTGAGGGGATGGAGGAAGCTATGAGGATGGAGGAGGCTGTGAGGATAGAGGAGGCCGTGAGGATGGAGGAGGCTGTGAGGATTGAGGAGGCTGTGAGGATGGTGGAGGCTGTGAGGATGGGGGAGGCTGAGGGGATGGAGGAGGCTGAGGGGATGGAGGAGGCTGAGGGATTGAGGTGGCTGAGGGGATGGAGGAGGCTGTGAGGATGGGGAGGCTCTGAGGATGGGGAGGCTATGAGAATGGAGGCGGCTGTGAGGATGGGGAGGCTTTGAGGATGGAGGAGGCTGTGAGGATGGAGGACGCTGTGAGGATGGGGAGGCTGTGAGGATGGCATGGGGGGCTGAGGGGATGGAGGAGACAGTGAGGAGCCCACATGCAGGGACACTCATCGCCGCTCCATTCCGTTGTCTTCCTAGAGGGGATGGAGGAGGCTGTGAGGATGGGGTGGCTGAGGGGATGGAGTAGGCTGTGTGGATGGAGGAGGCTGTGAAGATGGAGGAGGCTGAGGGGATGGAGAAGACTGCAAGAATGGGGAGGCTGTGAGGATGGGGAGGCTGTGAGGATGGAGAAGGCTGTGAGGATGGAGAGGCTGTGAGGATGGAGGAGGCTGTGAGGATGGGGAGGCTGAGGGGATGGAGGAGGCTGAGGGGATGGGGAGGCTGTAAGGATGGAGGAGGCTGTGAGGATGGGGAGGATGTGAGGATCGGGAGGCTGAGGAGTTGGAAAAGGCTGTGAAGATGGAGTAGGCTGAGGAGATGGAGGAGGCTGTGAGGATGGGGAGGCTGTGAGGATGGGGAGGCTGTGAGGATGGGAGGCTGTGAGGATGGAGGAAGCTAAGAGGATGGAGGAGGCATTGAGGAGCCCGCACGCTGCAGGGACACTCACCGTGGCTCCATTGCGTCGTCTGCCTGGAAGGGATGGAGGAGGCAGTGAGGAGCCCGCATGCTGCGGGGACACCGCGACTCCTTCACTTCATCTGCCTGGAGGGGATGGAAGAGGCTTTGAGGAGCCCGCATGCTGCAGGGACACTCACCGCCGCTCCATCGCGTCATCTGCCTGTGTGCTCCCCCCACCCCGCTCCATGCTGGCATGGAGCTCAGCGGTTTCGGCAGCCCCCGCACGCTTCGGGCAAGCAGAGGCGGCCGTGGCCGGCGCCTGTATCCCGGCGATAGTGGCGCCAATGCGCCGCTGACTCTGGGTTTCAGCTTGGCGCGCATTTTGATTGCGCATGGTTGTTTTGCATACTCCTCGCTCATTGGTGGCCGCCACTGGCGGTAACCAATGTGCGCCCTCGCGCTGGCGCGCGATTTCTGTGACAGAGAACCTTAGACAATTATATAGTAGATTGATTTATCGGGTCTGATTATTCATTGCTGTTTGGTGGTCTGGAACTTGTGAGCTGTATTAACATCTTGAGGGGACCTTTTTATTGTCTTTTTTAGACGTTTTGATATATTTGTGTGTCATCATGATTGTATGCTCAACCTTTATAAAACTTGGTATTTTCAATGTACATGTTGATGATCGCCCCTCATTTTACATGTCCCCTTCTCTCCTATTCACTGCATAGAGGAGATCAGGCTGAGGAGCGATGTAACAGGCAGGGACAGCAATCACACAGCGATCTGTGCGCTCGCTGTCCCTGTCTCTGTATCACCACCTAAGTGCTTTGATCTTACTGATTGCAGCACTTAGGATCCGTGGAGAGGAAGTACGTGGTCTCTTACCTCTCTCTGCACTGATTGGTCCACAGAAATGTAATTGCGATGGGCCGATCATCGCCATGATGACCCGACGTTGCCATGGCAACCTGACGTTGCCATGGCGATATCTGGTCACCTGACTCAAGCCTGAGAGATCATGTGATCTCTGGGACTTGGGCCTGCATCACTGACAGGTGCCCTATATTTATGTTGCAATACAGTACACCTACAATCAGTGTATGCCCAGAGACTGCAGGAAGAGGACACTTGTTGCCTTGCTGCAGTCTTTGGATGTAGCAGAGGCGATTGAGTGACATGGGCCCATCGCTGTGGATTACCCTGGAGAGTATGTGCAGGTAATAAAAATTGAGTCTTCAATATGTGTGTTTTTGTTCAAAGAAAATTATTTTTCTATGTGTGTTGTGTATTATTTAGCATTTACTAGAGATTCCTATTGGCCGGGTTAAACATTGGCCCGACATTATGAATCTCGGGCTTAGTGCCAGCTGCCAATACAAAGCTGGCATTAACCCCATATTACCCAGTCTGCCACCGCTACATGGCTATATGCAAATACCTGTTATCCGTTATACCCATTATAGTGGAGCGTGGACTGTAAAACACAGACGGCTGCTGCACATCACTGTGCGCTCACCATAACTGCGATGTACAATTGCTATACTTTGCATTAAAGGGATTTTCTAGTGAAAACAAGTTATCAGCGATGCACTGGTTAGGAAAGTGATCACATATTATATTATATGGAATCCGCACCGTCAGAAGAATGTGGCACTTTGAGTATTTGGTGAGTTTTTAATAAAAAATTACCTCTGATTGTTCCACTCCTGGTTTTGTCTTACAAATACTGAGGTAATTTTTCATGCATTTCTCACCCACTCCTGGTTTTGTCTTACAAATACTGAGGTGAAAATCTCAGCAAATGCTCAACTTGCTTTCTCTGGCGAACCTCTGTAACTGCCTCTCTGCTGTTGTGTCACAGGACAGGGAGGGCTTAAACATCCAAGTATTTAATATCTATTGGAAATAAACAAGTTTTCCCTTATTGATATCAGATAAAACAAATGACCAACCACAATCCACTCTACTAAGACCAATAATACCACATAGAAGGCAGAAATACCACCACACCGTAACCAGATCACATATTACCACCACATAGTGCCCAAATAATTCCACATACAAAACACAAATACCGCCAAACTATGACCAAAGCACATAATACTACCACATAGTGATCAAATGCTACCACATACAAAGTATAAATACTGCCACACCATGAGACCACATATTACCACCACATAGTGACCGAATAATACCACATGCAAGGGACAAATACCGTCATGTCATGACCAAAGCACATAATACCACCACATAGTGATAAATAATACTAACACAATAAAAATGTAAAAAAGCTCTATATATTGGGTCAGTGTACAGGTAATACAGTGATCACAGGTGATATTATACATAGGAGCTCTGTATATAGTGTACAGGTTGTACACTCATCACCAGTGACATTATACACAGATGCTCTGTATATAGTTTCAGTGTACATAGCAAATGGAGAAGGAACCGGGCACTGACCTGCTTTAAATCTCTCGTGTTGCACAGCGGCGTTGGCGAAATCCTGTTGCTCAGCTGAAGAGTTAATCTTGCAGACCATAAAGTGAAGAGAACAGCGGCACTCAGGAGATCTATTTTTACATACCGGCTTTATTGTGGTTTTTCGGGTTACATCTTAGATGCTGGGCAGGGAGGTGCAGGGGGAACAACGGTCCGTTTCGCGGACTTCCGCTTCAACAGGCCTGTTGAAGCGGAAGTCCGCGAAACGGACCATTGCTCCCCCTGTACCTCCCTGCCCAGCATCTAAGATGTAACCCAAAAAAGCACAATAAAGCCGGTATGTAAAAATAGATCTCCTGAATGCCGCTGTTTTCCTCACTTTATGGTCTGCAAGTTTCAGTGTACAGGTTATACAGTCATCATCACTGACATTATACACAGAAGCTCTGTATATAGTGTCAGTGTACAGGTAATATGCAATGATCGCCATTGACATTATGCACAGGAGCTTTGTATATAATGTCAGTGTGTGTATATAGGTAATACACATACCAGTGATGTCTCTAGATAAAATTCTTCATCTGTCGCAGACCGATGATACATCTTCTAGCCAGAACTCATATCTGCAGAAAATAACACAATTATCTATAAGGGTACCTTTACACGCGGCTACATTTCTAGGGTGGCTACAGGTAACTTACTGGTTGCAGTGAAATCATGGAGACAAGGTTCTATCTTGTTGCTGTGTACAAATGGAATAATCTCTCCATGA
The DNA here is from genome assembly GCA_033576535.1 of Allobates femoralis. Lineage (NCBI taxonomy): Eukaryota > Metazoa > Chordata > Amphibia > Anura > Aromobatidae > Allobates > Allobates femoralis. Next base: position 314,655,539 of record JARQOC010000006.1, read on the forward strand.
TTTCACTGCAACCAGTAAGTTACCTGTAGCCACCCTAGAAATGTAGCCGCGTGTAAAGGTACCCTAACTGATAACTTCCAGAGCACATTCCGCACTTTTCCCAAGATTTCTGCACTACAGCAAATGACAAAAAAAGCAACATAGTGCCGCCACACACAGTAACAGGACCTCCCTTTTTTTCCCCTCATGCAAGGCCACATCATCAATAAGGCAATATGAGCACTCTGCTTAGGCGGCGATGAGTCCCTGAAGATAGGGGGTGGCAGAGTGGTCAGATGACATGATGCCATGCTCCTGCAATCCTGTGTGTGTTGTCAATGACTGTGTGGAGCAGCTGTGGTCGGGACTGGGAAGGGAGGAGGCTCCTTGCTGCTTTTACTTTCAATACAGCAGCAATTAGCTCTGCCTCCTCAGCGTCCGCCCCCTCCAGCTAGGGAGTGTGATGATTGGTCAATCCAGCAGTCATTCTACCTCTACCTCTGTGGCCCTGTGTTCATCGGGACTCCAGGTGCTGTATATGGGGGGCTCTGCTGTATGTGGGGGTGCTGTATATGGGGCTGGGGTACTGTATATGGGGGGGCTGGGGTGCTGTATATGCGGGTGCTCTGCTGTATACGGGGGTGCTATATATGGGGGGCTCTGCTGTATATGGGGAGCTGTATATGGAGGAGCTCTGTATATGGGGGGCATTGCTGTGTATGGGGGGCTATGCTGTATGTGGAGATGCTCTATATGGGTCAGGGGTGCTGTATATGGGGGATCTGCTGTATATCGGGGTGCTCTGCTGTATGTGGGGCTGCTGTACATGAGGCTGTATATGGGGGTGCTGTGCTGTATATGGGCGGTGCTATATATGGGGTGCTATATTGTACAGGGGGTGCTGTATGGTATATGGAGGGCTATGGGGTGCATTATACTATATAGAGGACTATGAGGTATGCATTATAGTATTTGGAGGACTATGCATGGTGCATTATATTATATGGAGGGCTATGGCGGTGCTTTATAATATTTGTAAGTTTATGGGGTGCATTGTAATATATAGAGGACTATGGGGTGCATTAAATTATATATGGAAAATGATGGGGTGCATTGTCTATGGGGGTGCATTATATTATATGGAGGGCTATGGGGGTGTATTATAATATATGGAGCCAATTATGCTATATGGAAGTCATTACAATATTTGGAGGGCTCTGTGGGGGCAGAATAATACTTGCAGGGCTATAATGGAGCTTTTATACTTTATGGGGGGCTATTTGAGGGCTGTGTTGGGGTCTATTATACAGTGTGAAAAGGTTTAGGGACCATTATACTATATGGAGGGCTGTGAGGGGGTCGCAGTTGGGGATCATACTGTGCCAGAGTAATTGGGGGGTACCGTATGGTACATGTGGAGGGTCCTGTGGAGGAATTCACTGTGGGGGGATCATAGTGTTTGGGGGACACTTTTGGTGGCATCAAACTATATGGGGGCAATAAATAGTCAATTCTCCCGCTGGTTGGTCGGCACTTGTCCTACTTCCTGCTCCCACATTGGGGGATGATGGGTGCTGCAGATGGATGATGTGGGCTGCAGGGGGACATTGGGGGATGTTGGGTGCTGCAGATGGATGTTGGGGGCTGCAGGGGACATTGGGGGATGATGGGGGCTGCAGATGGATGATGGCAGCTGCAGGAGGACATTGAGGGATGATGGAGGCTGCAGAAGGATGATGGGGCTATTGGGAGATGATGACGGCTGTAGAAGGATGATGGAGGCTGCAGGGGGATATTGGGGGATGATGGGGGCTGCAGGGGGACATTGGGGATGATGGGGACAACAGATGGATGATGGGGGCTGCAAGGAAACATTGGGGGATGATGGTGGTTGCAGATGATTGATTGGGGCTACAGGGGGACATTGGTGGATGATGGAGGATGCAGATGAATGTTGGGGATATTGGGAAATGATGGAGACTGCTGAAGGATGATGGAAGCTGCAGGGGGATATTGGGGGACGATAGGGGCTGAAGATGGATGATTCTCCTGTATAGGGAAGATGGTGTATCACGGTCCGCGCTGCTGCCTCAATGGAATCACAAGGAATGGATGTCTCCAGGAAGTCACAAGGAAGGCAAGGTTCCAAAGCAACGATCTCCTTTATTCACCAACGCTTTTAGGCACCTATCCAGGCACCTTCATCAGGGTATACCACCTGAGGAAGTCTGCTGTGTCAGTGGAAACGCGTTGTGGCTGTGAAGGAGAATAATAAAAAGCTAAGTTTTATCTATAATTCACCCTGCCTGCCTTTCCTGAGCGCTCCACAGACTGCTTTGCATTAATCATATATACATCTACCCAACCCAGTACAGAGTAAAGTTTTTATATATGTACATATAAACAAACACTGTTATTAATGTCATTATTCTTGGGTTCTTCCCATCCGGGAGGCGCTATATGTTTTAATGTTATGAAACAGTTGCCAGTTCAACGGAACCGAATTAACTCTTGCGGACCCAGCGGTTACTATCACTGTCCTTGGCAATGTCCAGGTAAACACTGGGCCGCGGCACACATCATCACATCACGCAATTAAATAAGAGAAAAATCAAATGTCCTCATTAAAGTCTATAGGCATCTGGTACGGAAAAGCAAGACTATGCAATATACATTATTTACATTATTGTAATCACTAACTGGAAATCTATCATTCACATTTGCGGACTCTAAGGGCATACCATCTTCGAGGTCCTGCGTGTCGCTCATACGATATCACCTCGTTTCGATATAAGTCATGGTCTGGGTGTCCTTTTGGCAAATGGGACTCAACATCCCGGCGCAAAATGAAAATCTCCTCATACAATCCTTCCTCACGGGCAAAACCCCACCCGTTCTCCAAATTATAGGTTGTGACTGTACCTTGTTTTCGGTGTTCCGGAGCCATAGGTGGTTGGCGACAGGCCTCTGCTCTTATCTGTAAATTCTCCTGCTCAGGGCCCGCCACTCAGCTCGACGTCGCTGCTTCTCTGCCTCATCGGTGCGGTAAAAAGTTTGAACAAAGTCACTGCGGTTGGAATTGCTACTCCTGGTCTGGGTCTGGTGGTAGCTCTCTACTGTAGTGTGCACATTACCGCTGCTCATAGACACTGTTGCGATGCCCCACCACTCTACCCAAGCTTCTGATGGTGACTGCCCGGTGGGGATCTGTACTGTGCCTTCCTCCTCGGAGCCTGACTCTTCTGGTTCCTCATCCACATCCGGGAACCGGTAGTCTTCTTCTTCCGCCGACTCAGTAGCCTCAATTACAACGTCTGGCTCCTCGGTAGGCGGCTGCTCCTCTTCCCGCTCTGGATCAGCTGGTATTTCAGGCACTGCGGTCACATGGTCTCCCTCTGACACAGTTTCATGGTCGCTCTCCTCGTGGTCATCAATCTGCAGGGCTTCCTGGCTGCCCGCCTCTTCCTCTTCTACTGCAACCGTGGATGGCACCGGGTCCTCACCGATAACCGAGTGAGCTTCGGGTTGCTTGTCCCTTGCCACCGGTTCCAGGTCTGGACGGTCAGTACGTCTCTCCATAGCTGCGCGGTGTAATTTGTTTGCAATGCTGGCGCTCCAGCACCGGACAGTCAACTCTGTGCTTTCGATAAGCTGGACTCTCAGCTCTTGCAGCGCGGTCTCCCAAAAGGTCGGGTCTCCATCAATGGTGTGGACGGAGACTAGTTCGGGACCACTAAAGGCGGCTCGGGCCTCTTCCTCCACCTCCTGCATCAGGTCTCTCAGCCTCATAGCCGCCATGCTTGCTCTTGTAGAACCCGTACCCGTCGCAGCTGGTGCAGGTTCTGGTAGCAAAGCTTTCTGAAAAGACCTGGCCACACCCTCTTCCTTTTGGTTTATAGTCCATGGGCGGGCTAAAGTCTCTGGCCCGCCCCCTTAGTTGTTTCCTGGCACTCGGGGCGGGCAAGTGTTTTGGCACCTCTGCCATGGCCCTCCCACGACGAGGGGCTGAGACACACCCCTGGGCCAGCACATTGTCTCTTACATGACGGGACCCGCCATCTTGGCCCAGTGGAAATGGCGCAAAAAGTTTTTTGGCCGATAAAGTTCTGTAAGGCGCACAGTACCCGTTAGATATGGGTCAGTTCGAATCCTGTTCGTAGACACTAGGTTGACTCACCGTGGGCCAGGGGACTCAGTTCTCAGGCGCAGTCTGTAGGTCACGGTTTCGGTGCCTGAGGCTGTGGGCCCGGTGGTCAATGAAAAAGGGAAAAGGAAAATAATAAAAGGGAATAAAGTTTTAGTTCGTGACCCCACCTGTAGGTTCCGATGATGGCACCGGCGCTGCTTGATCCTCCGGGGTGATGGGCGGCAGCAAGATGGAGTCGGTCCCTACAGGACGAGCAGGGTCCCCGGAGCTGTGAGCTGTGATGGTGGAATAGGGCAGCTCAGTTGTTTCTGCAAAGCAATGCAAGTGAATGGCAGTTCTGGAATAACGCTCGGACACGTTGCTCACTCTGAACGGGTATTTACTCGGGTATTCTGCAGCATACAGAGTAACACAGTTCTTAATGCTAGGTAGTGAACCGGGTGGTTCTTGCAATGAGTAGTGTCCCTCTGAAGCTCCACAGGTGTCTTTCTGTATCTCTGTCTGTCTCTTCTCTTCGCTGCTCTGTTATACCCAATTAGGAACACTGAGGGCCTTCGGTTGGATCACCGCTGCGCACATTTGCTCCGCGGGCCCTGGCCTTCAATGGTGGGTGCTCCCGGTATAGCTGGGGTAGTTGGTGTTTTGTGAGTCGAGCTCCTATAAAGCCTACGTCCACTCCGGGTTCTGTGGTTCAGGGGTGAACCTGCTGGACCACGTCGGAGCCGGTACTCCGGGTTTTGGACCGGGCTCGGGTCTTGAATAACCCGCTCTAACATTGCCCCTCTCTGTCTCTTCTGGGTCACGAAGTTGAGGTGCCCTCCCTGATAGCTGTCTCCGCTCTTTCCTGTTCCTCTCCCACTCTGCTACATCGGCTGCGCAGCTTTGTGCAGCTCCTGTTCTGCAGCTTCTCTCCTGTCACGACTTGACTGTTGTACTGTTCTGTTCCGACTGTTCTCACTTCCTGATCTGATTTGTTCTGAACTAACTCCTTGCTGCTTTCCCCACTGCTATATACCCTAGCCTCTCCTCCCACCAGGACCGGTTACCCTTGTAACGGGTTCCTAATTGGTCCTCTAACACTAGGTGTTGCATGTGGTGGATGGAGCATCAAGATTATCCTACTCATTACTAGAACAGAGAATACGACACCTTCAGTCAGGGGTGTAGGACCCTCTTGTGACACACTCTTAGTGGGGTGCCACATATGTGTGGACGGTGCCGCATGGTGACATGTTTGACTAGTCAGTGCCAGGCAGTATCACATTGGAGCTGCCTAGAGTTTTGTAGGTGTGTGCCATAGAATAGGTGGCAATCAGTGCTGCCTTCTGTGCTGTAAGGCTGCAGCCACCATTGTGTGACTGTAGCTTGTGCCAAGCTGCCATTGCCATTAATGATCCTTAAGCGGCCGTCACACGCTGAGATATCGCTAAAGATATCGTAGACGATGTTAAATTTGCATATCGTCCGAACGACGCGCAAAATCGCTCATCACGACGCTACACCCACAGACATCGCTCACACGATTCCCCGATCCACCCATCCAGCGATCGTCTGAGAGATGCAGTTATCAGCAGTGGACATCGTTCAGCAAAGAGTCACACAGAAATCTCCTAAACGATGTGGGAGCAAATGTGGGCGTTATTGGAGCCCATAGGCGTGGTACATGGGCTCCAAGCTGCGCCCCTCACTACACCATTGGTGCTCAGTACTGCGTCCTCATTGGGTCAGATGTCCTTTGAAACATGGCGGCCTCATCCCCACAATGTCCTGCGATATTGATCGCAATGTATATGTGTGCTGTACCACATAACTAAATTGCAATGGGCAAAACGTACAGAACGCAATTCCCCGTGTTGCGTTGTGCAAAATTAGCTAGCTTATGCGTTGTCCAATTTTAAGGTAGTGTACAGATGCGTTTAATTAAACAGAACAAGAATATAAATGGTTGTTTCGGGTTAAGCCGATTTTGGATTGTGGCCGTAATGTCAATCCAAAAATGTATGATCAGCTATAAGACTGTGTGGATTGGTGCTGAAGTGACAGCTCCACAAAAAATGGCGCCATGTCAAGCGGGAACCAATCATGACGCTGGAGCTTTGACCAATAATAGCAGACGATGGCCCAGCCAATCGGAACGCATGAGGGTTCAGGAATCAGAAATGAGGAGGCGTGACACAGGTGAATACCCGGCACGCCTACGTGTTTGATTTCGCCATCGCTGAAATCACACGTTTCGTGCGATGTCGTGAATTTACACATGTCGATTGTGCGTATTTAATTGCCCGATATCGTCAGATCTGAGAACCGAACCTCAGATCACGATTTAGCGATTTGATCAGATGTCGCTCGTCGTATCTCGCCGTCACACGCACAGACATCGCTTACGCGATGTTTAATCTGCCGCGTTCAAGCGATATCTTGCACGATATCTCAGCGTGTGACGGCCGCTTTATTCTAGATTCTTCTATGTGATTTTTGCATGTGTGTGATGGTGCTGATGACTTGTGTTTTGGGGGGGTGGGGCGCCGTTTTAAAGTTCGCCTCAGGCAGCAGCAGAGAGGCTAGGTTCACCCCTGCCCTCTTGGAAAACCGTAGTCTCAAAAGTAAATTATATTACAGCAGTAATGTCTCCTAATTGGCCCCTACAGTTAATATGTCCCCATTTGCCACCATAAACCAAATATGTATGTTCCTCATTCTGGCCCCTTTATTTAATCATGTCCTAGGTCCCTATGTTCCTACATCCTGGGCCCCTATGTTCCTCTATTCTGGCCTCCATATAGTAAAAATGTCTCCCATCTTAGCCTCTTTATTTAATAATGTCCCCCATCCTGGGCCCCTATGTTCCTCCATCCTAGGTTCCCAGACCCACATGAAAACATCTCCAGCCATCTAGATAGATTACAACAAAGACACATCTGACTTCTCACATTTCCAGCCCCGTTGCCATCTATTCCCAAACTGGACAAACTCCTCATCCTACTGATGCCCCAATACTAAGCCGCTGCTGTATGTGTCCCTAATACTACCCCTGCTGCATAGTACAAAAACAGCGCTCCTCTTACTGCCCCATACAACAATGCGACCACTGTGCCCCCCTACATAATAATGTCAAACTGTACCCCCCACATAACAATGTCACCACTGTGCTCCCACATAATAATGTCACCACTGTGTCCCCACATAATAATGCCACCACTGTGCCCCCACATAATAATGTCACCACTGTGTCCCCACATAATAATGCCACCACTGTGCCCCCAGTTAATAATGTCACCACTGTGCCCCCCACATAACAATGTCACCACTGTGTCTCCACATAATAATGTCATCACTGTGCCCCCATATAATAATGTCACCACTGTTTCCCCACATAACAATGTCACCACTGTGCCCCCACATAATAATGTCATCACTGTGTCCCCCAAATAATAATACCAACACTGTGCCCCCCACATAATACCACCACTGTGCCCCCCACATAATAGTACTGACTCACTGTGGGCCAGGGAACTCAGATCTCAGGCGCAGTCTGTAGGTCACGGTTTCAGTGCCTGAGGCTGTGGGCCCGGTGGTCAATAAAAGGGGAAAAAGTAAAGTAATAAAAAGGGAATAAAGTCTTTGTTCGTGACGCCACCTGTAGGTTCCGGTGATGACACCGGCGCTGCTTGGTCCTCCGGGGTGATGGGCGGCAGCAAGATGAAATCGCTCCCTACAGGACGAGCGGGTTCCCTGGAGCAACGAGCGGTGATGGTGGAATAGGGCAGCTCGGTTGTTTCTGGAAGGCAATGCAGATCAAAGGCAGTTCTGGAATAAGGCTCAGACACGCTGCTCACCCTGAACGGGTATTTACTCGGGTATTCAGTAGCATACAAGGTAATGCATTTCTTAATGCCGGGTAGTGGTCCGGGTGGTTCCTGCGGTGAGTAGTGTCCCTCCAAGGCTCTCCAAGTCACTTTCTCTATCTCATATTGTCCCTTCGCCTCACTGCTCTATTATACCTCGTCAAGGGTACAGAGGGCCCTCGATTGGGTTCCCGTCTGGATCCTGACTTACGGTCCCTGGCCCTCAATGGTGGGTACCCCCTGGTATAGCTGCGGTGGTTGGTGGGTTGTGAGTTGGGCTCCTATGAAGCCTTCGACCACCCCGGGTTCTGTGGTGCAGGGATGGACCAACTGGACCACGTCGGAGTCGGTACTCCGGGTTTTGGACTGGGCTCGGGTCTTCAATCACCCGCTCTGACTTTGCCCCTCTCTTTCTCTTCTGGGCCACCAGGTTGAGGTGCCCTCACAGTTAGCTGTCTCCGTTCTCTCTGTTCTTCTCCCACTCTGCTACATCTGCTGCACAGCTCTATGCAGCTCCTGTCACAACTTGATTTCTGCACTCTACTGTTCTCACTTTCTGGTCTAGCTCTTTGCTGCTTTCCCACTCACTACATAACCTAGCTCTCCTCCCACCGGGACCTGTTACCCTAGCAACGGGTGTCTGATTGGTCCCTTATCACTAAGTGTGTGTAGTGTTGGAGCCTCAGGATTCTTCTACTCATCACTGAAACAGAGAATACGACACCTTCAGTCAGGGGTGTAGTACCCTCCTGTAACGCACTCTTAGTGGGGCGCCACAGTACCACCACTGTGCAAGTGTTCCTTATCCTGGGCCCCTTACATGTATATATGTCCCATATCCTGGTCCATATGTCCCCATCTTGGTATATATGTCACCACCCTAGTATATGTGTCCCCATCCTGGTAAATACTGTACCCTATCCTGGCATGTATTGTATGACTCCCATCTTGGTATATATGCCCCCCCATCCTAGCATATATGTCCCCTATCCTGGTATATATATGTCCCAATTCTGGTATGTATGTCTCAATCCTGGTAAATGTGTCACCCATCGTGGTATATATGTTACCATTCCTAATATATATGTCCCCATTCTGAGTCATTCCTGGTATACATGTCCCTTTTACTGGTATATGTGTCACCCATCCTGGTATATATGTCCCCCATACTAGGCCACTTTCTGATATACATGTCCTACATCCTGAGCCTCTTCTTGGTATATGTCCCCCATCCTGGGCCCTCATAGTACCCCATCCTGGGCCCCTTTCTTCCTGGTATATGTCCCCCATGCCTCATCCTGGGCCCCTGGTATATGTCCCCATCCTCGGCCCCTAGTATATGCCCCCATCCTGGACCCCTGATAATGCCCTCGTCCTAGGCCCCTGATAATGCCTCCATCCTAGGCCCCATATACCCCTATCCTGGGCCTCAGACAAATGCCCCTATCCTGGGCACCTGATATATGTCCCAATCCTGGTCCCCATATGCCCCATTTCTTACCCCATATGCCCCATATGCCCCCATCCTGGGAGCTTGATATATGCCCCCATCCTGGGCACCATATGTCCCCATCCTGGGCACCATACGCCCGCATCCTGGACCCCCTATGCCCCCATCCTGGGCCCCTGATACATACCTTTATCCTGGGCCCCTGATATATGCCTCCATCCTGGGCCCCTGATATATTCCCCTATCCTGAGCCCCTGATATATGCTCCCATTCTGGGCCCCATATGTCCCCATCCTGGGCCCCATACACTTCCATTCTGGACCCCATAAGCCCCCATCCTGGGCCCCATGTCCCCATCCTAGGCCCCCTATGCCACAATCCTAGGCCCCCTATGCCCCCATCCTGGGCCCCCTATGACCCCATCCTGAGCCCACTATGCCCCCATCCTGGGATCCCTATGCCCCCATCCTGGGCCCCATGTCCCCATCCTGGGCCCCCTATGTTCCATCCTGGGCCCCCTATTCCCCCATCCTGGACCCCATGTCCCCATCCTGGGCCCCATGTCACCATCCTGGGCCCCCTATGCCCCCATCCTGGGTCCTTATGCCCCATCCTGGGCACCCTATGCTCCCATCCTGGGATCCCTATGTCCACATCCTAAGATCCATATGCCTCATCCTGGGCCCCCTATGCCCCCATCCTGGGAGTCCTATACCCCCATCCTGGGCCCCTTATCCCCATCCTAGGCCCGCTATGCCCCCTATGCCCCCGTCCTGGGATCCCTATGCTCCCATCCTAGGATCCCTATGCCCCCTCCTGGACCCCCTATGCCCCCATCCTGGGCCCACTATGCCCCCATCTTATGGTCCCTATGCCCACATCCTGGGCCCCATGTCCCCATCCTGGGCCCCCTATGTTCCATCCTGGGCCCCTTATTCCCCCATCCTGGACCCCATGTCCCCATCCTGGGCCCCATGTCACCATCTTGGGTCCCCTATGCCCCCATCCTGGGATCCTTATGCCCCATCCTGGGCCGCCTATACCCCCATCCTGGGATCTCTATGCCCCAATCCTAGGATCCATATGCCCCATCCTGGGCCCCTATGCCCCCATCCTGGGAGTCAAATGCTTCCATCTTGGGCCCCATATGTCCCCATCCTGGGCACCATACACCACCATCCTGGACCCCATATTCCCCCATCCTGGATGTGGAGACACGGGGGTCAATGGGTGCTCTTGTCCGCTGTCCCAGTCACCTTTAGCAAGACAGCCTAGACTAGAGCTCATCCCCAAACTGAACGCCCAACCTCCTTACCGTGGGCGGAACACTACTTAGACAACACAGGGTGAGGGAACCACAATATTAAGGCTTTATTGGAATCCCAAACAGTTAACAGCATATAACACATAACCAGCAAAACACAAATGTAACAGGCAACAGAGTCTGACCCTTCCGCTGGCTCACCAGGGATTAGAATATAGCACAGCAAAGTCTGTAGACAGGTGACTGGATTGTCCCAACCTGTGTTACTTCCTTATGCAGTCTTTGTTATCCCAGCCGAATCCAAACACTCGATGCTGAAGTCCTTGTAGAATTATAATCCAAGTGCTGATCCCCTTGGTCGGCACCGAAGGGCCTAGGCCTGCGGATATGGCTTGCCAATTAGCTGCATGTAACAAGTCCCGTGCACCTCTAGTCAGGACCAAAATCCCTAGACTTAGGTCACTAGACAGAATCAAAATCACCCTGGTTAATGAACATGTCTCCTTATATACCTGAGCCCTCATTGCAGGATATTGGGTACGTCACGATTGGTGGAATAAAACTGTTCTCTCATTGGCTCAATTTCAAGCTGCCTGCACAATGTTCATTTAAATGATGTTTGACAGAGAGGGATCAAGGAGTGTGACATTTAGTATACCATCCTGACCATAAACAATGGTGGCTGAAGCAGTTTACATGGAATCAGCAATACACATAGTAATTCAATGGAATGTTAGTAGGAATAAGTTCTCTGAGCCTTCTATGACAAAGAAGTGAGATAATTACATTACACATGTTAAACACTATCAGTCATCTACAAGACTTGTAGGAACAATGAGTGGGCTATCACAAGGTGGAAAACAAAATACAGTACAAAGAGGTGAGATAATTACATTACACACATTAAACACTACCAGTCATCTACAAGACTTGTAGAAACAATGAGTGACTTATCACAATGTAACAAACAAAATACAGTACTGTCTGGCTTACATAAGAAATCATCTTATACACCAATGGAGTCCATGTTATACCTTAACGGAGTCCATTTCGTCACATTTCCTCCCCTTCTTATTTAGCCAGACAGGGCAGCCCGGTGTGATAAGTCTCTGGTCATCCTTCTCCTCTTGGCAGCATTGTCTTTTTTAATGTTGAAGTCAGTAATTGAGGCTTCCATGTATACACCTCCCCCAGATTACCTTCCCCAGGATGGGCAGACATATTGTGGACAAGCACTAAAATGAGATTCAGGAGTTGGGCTCCCATAAACGTCTTGCTATCAATTCCCCCCCAGTCAATGGCCACAGTCTGGTTAGGTTCACTCACTGTTGATGACTCAGAGGAGAATGATGGTAGCTGGGAACATGGTTTATCCTCAGAAGGTGGGGTAGCAAGATCCACATCAGGATGCTGCTTGGCTTCTTGGATGTGGGGGATGGCGGTGACAAACTGGCTGGATAGTCCTTGTCCTGGGTCAGCACTCAAAACAACAGATGTTGGGAGGCCATCCATGAACTTCAACCTCCTCCAGATTAGCCCCTGAAACAACAGGTGTAGGAAGGCTGCTCTCAAATCCCACATCAACCTCTTCCTGGGCAGTCTCCACAAAAGCAGGTGTGGGGACACGGTCTCTAAGCTCCACATCGACCTCTTCCTGGTCAGCCTCTACAATAGCAGGCATGGGGATGCTGACTTTAAGCTCCGATTCGTCCTCTCCCTGCTCGTTCGCACCGTCCAGCTGCACACATTCCTGAGGGATGTTTGAGCACTGACTCTCAACCAGGGAGATGGTTAATTGGGAACATGGTACATGGTCTGGTGACACAATAGCTGGGCTTACCAGGGTGTTAACAGAATCAGTTTCTTGTAGATATATGCCCCCATCATGGGCCCCTGATATATGCCCCTATTCTGGGCCCCTGATATATGCCCTCATTCTGAGCCCTGATATATGCCCCCATTCTGGGCCCCATATGTCCCCATCCTGGGCCCCATATGCTTCCATCCTGCACCCCATAAGCCCCCATCCTGGGTCTCATGTCCCCATCCTAGACCCACTATGCCCCCATCCTAGGCCCCCTATGACCCCAACACTTCCATTCTGGACCCCATAAGCCCCCATCCTGGGCCCCATGTCCCCATCCTAGGCCCCCTATGCCACCATCCTAGGCCCCCTATGCCCCCATCCTGGTTTCCCTATGCCCCCATCCTAGGATCCCTATGCCCCCATCCTGGGCCCGCTATGCCCCCATCCTGGGCCTACTATGCCCCCAACCTGGGATCCCTATGCCCCCATCCTGGGCCCTATGTCCCCATCCTGGGTCCACTATGCCCCCTATTCTCCCATCCTGGACCCCCCATTCCCCCTTCCTAGGATCCCTATGCCCACATCCTTGTCCCCATGTCCCCATCCTGGGATTCCAATGCCACCATCCTGGGCCACATGTCCCCATCCTAGGCCCCCTATGCCCCTATCCTAGGTTCCCTATGCCCCCATCATGGGATATCTATGCCCCTATCCTAGGATCCCTATGCCCCCATCGTGGGCCCCATGTCCCCATCCTGGACCCTCTATACCCCCATCCTGGGATTCCTATGTGTCCCCATCCTGGGCCCCCTATGTGTCACCATCCTGGGTCCCCTATGGGCCCCCTATGTGGAACCATCCTGGGCACCTATGTGGACCCATCCTGGGCCCCCTATGTCTTCCCATCCTGGGCCCCCTATGTGCTCCCATCCTGGGCCCCCTTTATGGATCCATCCTGGGCCCCCTATGTGGACCCATCTGGGCCCCCTTTATGTCCCCATCCTGGGCACTGTGCATTAAAAAGCAAACACTATGCTCACCTCACCGATGGATCCTTCAGTGTCCAGTGCTGGAGGATCCATTCCACGCAGAGCAGCTGACGGGCGCACAGGAAGCAAAGTCCCGGGTGATGATGTCATCACCCTGAGGCTCTGCCCTCCTGCGTACGCACCAGCAGCGTCTGTGTCACTGTGCTGCAGGTGTTCACATAGGAGGCATCGTTCTCCCTGCTATACCGCTTAGAGAAGATATTCATATCGGTGCGCTACGCACGTCTATATGATTAGCGGTAGCTGGAGGAGACTCGGCGGGGGACCATCGGCCCTCTCTGCATTGGGGAAGGGGGAGGGGCTGATTGGGAAGAGCCACCAGAACCTGGGGCCCACCAGAGGATCTCCCGATCTCCCGGTGGGCCAGTCCGACCCTGTCCAGAGTTATTACCTCATAAGGTGACGCTGGTAAGAATTGCAAAATATGGGGTGGTCATTAGGGTCAAAAGAGGCTTGGGGGTGAAAGGGTTAAAGCACCACTTCAGGTGTAGTGCTTTAATTATTTTGGTGGCATTACTTTGTTATAAGGGAATACAAAGTTTCAAAATTGCTAATTTTATAGTAGTTATTTAACTGTTTTGTGTAGTAGAACTACAGTGGGTATGGAAAGTATTTAGACCTCTTTAAATTTTTCACTCTTTATTTTATTGCACCCATTTGGTAAACTCAAAAAAGTTCATTTTTTTCTCATTAATGTACACTCTGCACCACATCTTGCCTGAAAAAAAACAGAAATGTAGAAATTTTTGCAAATTTATTAAAAAAGAAAAACTGAAATATCACATGGTCATAAGTATTCAGACCCTTTGCTCAGACACTCATATTTAAGCCGCATGCTGTCCATTTCCTTGTGATCCTCCTTGAGATGGTTCTACTCCTTCATTGGAGTCCAGCTGTGTTTAATTAAACTGATAAGAATTGCTTTGTAGAGGCATACAGTACATCGGTCTATGGCGGCCGTTACACGTATCCAGGGCTGGCGTCAGCACCCGGCGTACCCGGGCAAGTGCCGGGGCCCGACCGCTTGGAGGGGGCCCACCGGGCCCCTGAGGGCTAGGGTCACACTTGTGTTGTGACCCTAGCCTGACGCAAGTATTGTCTGCTGCAGCGCAGAGCGTTTTACGCTATGCGCTGCCAGCAACTGAGCCCATAGAAACCCGATGTTTACATTGACAACCAGTGGTTGTCAAGGTAAACGTCGGGTTTCTATGGGCTGCCTCCAGCGCATAGCATTAAACGCTATGCGCTGCAACATACAATACTTGCATAAGGCTAGGGTCACAATGCAAGTGTGAACCTAGCCCCAGGGGCCCCTGAGCACTGCCACCACAGCCACAGCCATATCCAGGGGGCAGCTGGGGGGTCATTTTCAGGCTCCTGCAGCACCGGAGGTCTCCCTCCTCCCCCTCCACGGGAGCCGACAGAGCTGCACACTCTGGGCTCAGGCTGACAGGACCTGTGATGATGTCAATGGATGGGGAGGAGTCAGGGGTCTCATGATCGGCTCCTCAGTGTATCCAGGACTGTGCTGGCCACCATGAATGATGCTCAAATAAGGTGAAGTTTGTGTGTGGTCAGGAGGCATTTACAGTGTGAATGTAGCAGAGGTGAGTGTGTACTAGGTGTATGGCAATTAGGTGAAGGTTATGTGTGGGGTCAGGAGGGATTTACAGTGTGAATGTAGCAGAGGCGAGTGTGTACTAGGTGCATGGAGCGGAGCCGTGTGTGTACGAGTTGTATGGAGCGGAGCCGAGTGGGTACTAGGTGTACGGAGCAGAGCCATGTGTGTACGAGGTGTACGGAGCAGAGCTATGTGTGTACGAGGTGTACGGAGCAGAGCCATGTGTGTACGAGGTGTACGGAGCAGAGCCATGTGTGTACGAGGTGTACGGAGCAGAGCCATGTGTGTACGAGGTGTACGGAGCAGAGCCATGTGTGTACGAAGTATGTGTACCAGTGGTAGCCCCCCGCGGATTCCGCTCCTATAGTCCCAGCCGCCTTTGCCAGCAGCATTCTTCTCCAGAGTCTCTTCTGCCGCTGTCTGCATTCTGCAGCTCAGCATGGAGTGGCACCATGTCATCACTGTGCTGATATGTGCAGAGCGACTGGAGGAGACCGGAGCGGCAAGAAGAAAGGTGAGGAGAAAGAGAGATCTGGACGGCCAGACACTCCACTTGGCTGCGGTGCCACCAAATGGCAGTGCGGCTCCATTGAGCTGCTTGCATTATTTGTGTGCTTGAGAATGCTTGTGTATATACCAAGCATCCTCAGACGCACAAAAATGCAACATTTTGCATTTGAAGGGTATTTTTAAAAAGCGCAAGGGAACGCAATCGCATTTTAGCCCGCTCCTAACAATGTGTAATATACTCACTGTCAGAAACAGCTCTTGCTGGTTTCAGCAGTCACTGTTCCTGTAAGGGCCCTTTCACATCAGCGGTATTTTCAAATCGCGGCAGATGCGGTGAAAAAACCGCATCTGCCGCGATCACCGCATAACCGCGACACTTGCGGCACACTTGCGGCAAGCCCCATGCAATGTCTATGGGGCTTGCGGTAAGGGTGCGGCAGGTGCGGCAAGTGCGGTTTCGGCACTTGCGGCAGGTGTGGCCACGAAAAAAAACGCTGCTTGCAAGTGTGCCGCAAGTGTCGCGGTTATGCTGTGATCGCGGCAGATGCGGTTTTTTCACCGCATCTGCCGCGATTTGAAAATACCGCTGATGTGAAAGGGCCCTAAGGCTGCCTTCACATAGGGTTTTGTTTAAAAATGTGGCAGTTGCGGTAAATAAAACCCTGCATCTGCCGCATTTTCCGTCTAGCGGCTGCACTTTCTGCATGTTTGCGGCAAGCCCCATGCATTGTCTATGGGGCTTGCGGTAAGTGTGCGGCAATATATATATATACATATATATATATATATATATATATATATATATATATATATATATATATATATAGTCCGTGATATGTACTTAAAGGGTGCCCACTGAGACCTTTTCGCCCGGGGCCCACAGAAACCTGGAGCCGGCCCTGCATGTATCGACATCATGAGCGATATTGTAAGCGATCACGTGCACGCGCGATCGCTAACAATATCGCTCACATCGCTGGTGAGCTGTCACACAGGCAGACTCACCAGCGATGTGGAGCAGCGAGATCGCTGGTAACTATGGTACACATCGAGTTATAGGCGCCGCGCGGCGCTTAGTAACCCGACGTTTACCATAGATACCATCTCCTAGCATATGCTATGCCGCTGGGAGATCGTTCATCGTGGTGTCACACACCACGATGAAGCAGATTGAACAAGCGATGATCGCTTGATATGAGCTTCGGCTCCCATATCTGCGATGTAAATTTACATTGTAAAATCGCTTGATCGCACGTAGCGATGCACAAACGATATCGCTTAAGCGATCAAAAAGCAGATCGCTTAAACGATATCGCTCACGATATTGCAGCGTGTGACGGCCGCCTATATAACACCTCACAGCTCACACTGCATATCAGACCAAATGAGAATCATGAGGTCAAAGGAACTGCCCAAGGAGCTCAGAGACAGAATTGTGGTAAAGCACAGATCTGACCAAGGTTACAAAAGGATTTCTGCAGTACTCAAGGTTCCTAAGAGCACAGAGTCCTCCATAATCCTTAAATGGAAGACGTTTGGGAAAACCAGAAGTCTTCCTAGACCTGGCCGTCCAGCCAAACTGAGCAATCGTTGGAGAAGAGTCTTGGTGAGAGAGGTAAGGAACAATCCCAATATCACTGTGGCTGATGCAGTAGGGAGATGGGAGAAAGTTCCACAAAGTCAACTATCAATGCAGCCCTCCACCAGTCGGGCCTTGACAGAAGAGTGGTCCAACAGAATCCTCTCCTCAGTGCAAGACATATGAAAGCCCACATACAGTTTGCAAAAAAACACATGAAGGACTCCCAGACTAAGAGAAATAAGATTCTCTGGTCTAATGAGATGAAGATACAAATTTTTGGTGATAATTCTAAGCGGTATATGTGGAGAAAACCAGGCAATGCTCATCACCTGCCCCATACAATCCCAACAGTTAAACATGGTGGTGGCAGAAGCATGCTATGGGGGTGTTTTCAGCTGCAGGGACAGGACAACTGGTTGCAATTGAAGGAAATATGAATGCGGCCATGTACATAGATATCCTGGATGAAAACCTCTTCCAGAATGCATTGGACCTCAGACTTGACCAAAGGTTTCACTTTCCAACAGGACAATGACACTAAGCACACAGCTAAAATAACAAAGGAGTGGCTTCAGAACTACTCTGTGGCCATTCTTCACTGGCTCAGCCACAGCCCTGACCTAAACCCAATTGAGCATCTCTGGAGACACCAGAAAATGGCTGTCCACCAACATTCACCATACAACCTGACGAAACTGGAGAGGATCTGCAAGGAAGAATGGCAGAGGATCCCCAAATCCAGGTGTGAAAAACTTGTTGTATCATTCCCAAGAAGACTCATGACTGTACTAGCTCAAAAGGTTCTTCTACGCAATACTGAGCAAGGGATCTGAATACTTATGTGATGTTTCACTTTATCTTTTTTAATAAATTTGCAAAAATTTCAATATTTCAGTTTTTTTCAGTCAAGATGGGGTGCAGAGTGTACATTGATGAGAAAAAAATGTACTTTTTTGAATTTACCAAATGGCTGCAATGAAACAAAGAATGAAAAATGTAAAGAGGTCTGAATACTTTCCGTACCCACTGTATCTACTATATAATTGTGTAAGGGTTTTTTGAGTGTGTCTGTCGCCGAAATCGCTCATTGGCGCCCGCCGGATTCAAATTCAAAGTTCGAATTTCGCGCCTATTTGCTGCCCGGCTACAGCGGCGCGTAGTGCCAGGGTAGCTGGGATACAGTCTCTCCTCACAGCCCCCTGTTCCTCCTGCCCACGCTCCCTGCGGCCCCCCGCAGCACCCCCCCTCCTCCTGCCCCGGTCCGCTCTTCCTGCCCCCCTCGCTCCCCGTGGCCTCCCCTCTCTCTGCCCCCCTCGCTCCCCGCGGCCCTTCCTCCCTCTGCGGTCATGTGACCGATCAGTTGATCAGTTTCCCAGGCAACGACAGGTCCTGTCCTGGGAACTAGAAGACAGGTGGAGCGCGCCTGCGGAGGGTAAGTATCCTTATGGGATTTTTTAATTTTTATCACCATTGAGGAGCGGGGCGGGCAGGGGGAGTGGGGGCCGCAGAGAGCAGGGGGGCAGAGGGAGGGGGGGCCGCGGGGAGTGAGGGGTGTAGGAAGAGCATGGGGGCGGGAGGAGCGCCTCCATTCTGCCCCCCCACCGGATCCATCCTGCCCCCTCCCCCCATTCTGATCCTCTGGCTCCATCCAGCCCCTCCGGCTCCATCCTGCCCCCCTCCCCCAGCTCCATCCTGCCCCCCCCGGCTCCATCCTGACACTGCCCGGCTCCATCCTGCCCCCCGGCTCCATCCTGCCCACCCCCCCGGCTCCATCCTGCCCCCCCACATCCATCCTGCTTCGCCGGCTCCATCCTGCCTCTCCGGCTCCATCCTGCCCCACCGCATCCATCCTGCCCCCCCCCGCATCCATCCTGCCCCCCCTGCATCCATCCTGCCCCCCCCGCATCCATCCTGCCCTGCCGACTCCATCCTGCCCCCCCCACATCCATCCTGCCCTCCCGGATCCATCTTGCCCTGCCGGCACCATCATGCCCCCCCCGCATCCATCCTGCCCCGCCGGCTCCATCCTGCCCCGCCGCTCCATCCTGCCCCGCCAGCTCCATCCTGCCCACCAGCTTCATCCTGACCCGCCGGCTCCATCCTGCCCCCCCCGCATCCATCCTGCCCCGCCGACTCCATCCTGCCCCCCCACATCCATCCTGCCCCACCGGCTCCATCCTGCCCCGCCAGCTCCATCCTGCCCCGCCGGCTCCATCCTGCCCCGCCGGCTCTATCCTGCCCCCCCGCATCCATCCTGCCCCCCGCATCCATCCTACCCCCCGCATCCATCCTGCCCCCCCGCATCCCTTCTGCCCCCCCCCCGCATCCATCCTGCTCCCCCGCATCCATCCTGCCCCGCCGGCTCCATCCTGCCTCCCGCATCCATCCTGTATCCCCCCCCACATCCATCCTGCCCTGCCAGCTCCATCCTGCCCCCCCCCGCATCCATCCTGCCCCCCCTCATCCATCCTGCCTCCTCGCATCCATCCTGCCCCCCCTGCATCCATCCTGCCCCCCCGCATCCATCCTGCCCCCCTGGCTCCATCCTGCACCCCCCACCATCCTGCCCCCCCACCATCAGCCTGCCCCGCCGGCTCCATCCTGCCCCCCCACCACCATCCTGCTCAGCTGGCTCCATCCTGCCCTGCTGGCTCCATCCTGCTCTGCTCACTCCATCCTGCCCAGTCGGCTCCATCCTGCCCCCCCCCGCATCCATCCTACCCCGCCGGCTCCATCCTGCCCCCCGCATCCATCCAGCCCCGCTAGCCACCCTCCTGCCCCGCTTGCCACCATCCTGCCCCGCCGGCTCCATCCTGCCCCGCCGGCTCCATCCTGCCCCCCCGCATCCATCCTGCCCCCCCGCATCCATCCTACCCCCCCGCATCCATCCTGCCCCCCCGCATCCATCCTGCCGTCCCACTGCATCCATCCTGCCCCCCCGCATCCATTCTGCCCCCCCCCCCGCATCCATCCTGCTCCCCCGCATCCATCCTGCCCCCCCGCATCCATCCTACCCTGCTGGCTCCATCCTGCCCCCCCGCATCCATCCCGCCCTCCCGCATCCATCCTGCCCTGCCGGCACCATCATACCCCCCCGCATCCATCCTGCCCCCTCGCATCCATCCTGCCCCCCCTGCATCCATCCTGCCCCCCCGCATCCATCCTGCCCCCCTCTCGCATCCATCCTGCCCCCCGCATCCATCCTGCCTCCCCTGGCTCCATCCTGCACCCCCCATCATCCTACCCTCCCCACCATCAGCCTGCCCCGCCGACTCCATCCTGCCCCCCCCACCACCATCCTGCTCTGCTGGCTCCATCCTGCCCTGCCGGCTCCATCCTGCTCTGCTCACTCCATCCTGCCCAGCCGGCTCCATCCTGCCCCCCCCCCTGCATCCATCCTACCCCGCCGGCTCCATCCTGCCCCCCGCATCCATCCAGCCTCGCTAGCCACCCTCCTGCCCGCTTGCCACCATCCTGCCCCGCCAGCTCCATCCTGCCCCGCTGGCTCCATCCTGCCCAGCTCGCTCCATCCTGCCCCACTCGCTCCATCCTGCCCCCCCCCCCCGCCTCCATCCTACTCCTCCGGCTTCATCCTGCTCCTTCGGCTCCATCCTGCTCCTCCAACTCCATCCTGCTCCTTTGGCTCCATCCTAATCCTCCGGGTCCATCCTTCCCCCCGCCACCATCCTGTCCCCCCATCCTGCCCCCCCGCCACCATCCTGCTCCTCCACCTCCATCCTGCTCCTCCGTCTCCATCCTGCCCCCCCCCGCCTCCATCCTGCCCTCCCGCCTCCATCCTGCTCCTCCGGCTCCATCCTGCTCCTCCGGCTCCATCCTGACCCTCTCGCTCCATCCTGCCCCGCTCGCTCCATCCTGCCCACCACTGTTCTTGCTCCCCCGCCTCCATCCTGCCCCCCGCCTCCATCCTGCCCTGTCGGCTCCATCCTACCCTGTCGGCTCCATCCTGCCCCGCCGGCTCCTTCCTGCCCCGCCGGCTCCATCCTGCCCCCCCGCCACCATCCTGCTCCTCCGGGTCTATCCTGCTCCCCCCGCCACCATCCTGCTCCTCCGGCTCAATCCTGCCCCGCTCGCTCCATCCTGCCCCCCCCGCCTCCATCCTGCCCCCCTTCCGGCTCCATCCTGCCCCCCTTCCATCTCCATCCTTCCCCCCTTCCGGCTCTATCCTGTCCCCCTTCCCGCTCCATCCTGCCCCCCTTCCCGCTCCATTCTGCCCCCCCTTCCCTCTCCATCCTGGAGCGAGGCGGCGGACAGGTGAGTATCCTCACTGAGGATTTTTTTATTTTTACTTTTACTGTGGAGGAGCAGGAGCCAAGAGGAGGGGGGCTGTGGGGAGTATTGCCATATACCATATAGTACTGCTATACATGTGCTATAATGTACTGCCATATACCATAGCGCTGCTGTACATGTACTGTAATATACGGCCATATACTATAGTGCTGCTATACGTGTACTATAATGTACTGCCATATACTATAGCATTGCTGTACATGTACTGTAATGTACCGCCATATACCATAGCGCTGCTATACATGTACTGTAATGTACCGCCCTATACTATAGTGCTGCTATACATGTACTGTAATGTACCGCCATATACCATAGCGCTGCTATACATGTACTGTAATGTACCGCCATATACTATAGTGCTGCTATACATGTACTGTAATGTACCGCCATATACTATAGTACTGCTATACATGTACTGTAATGTACCGCCATATACCATAGCGCTGCTATACATGTACTGTAATGTACCGCCATATACCATAGCGCTGCTATACATGTACTATAATGTACCGCCATATACTATAGCAATGCTATACATGTGCTGTAATGTACCGCCATATACCATAGTGCTGCTCTACATGTACTATAATGTACCGCCATATACCATAGCGTTGCTATACATGTACTGTAATGTACCGCCATATACCATAGCGCTGCTATACATGTACTGTAATGTACCGCCCTATACTATAGTGCTGCTATACATGTACTGTAATGTACTGCCATATACTATAATGCTGCTATACATGTACTGTAATGTACCGCCATAAACTATAGTGCTGCTATACATGTACTGTAATGTACCGCCATATACCATAGTGCTGCTATACATGTACTATAATGTACCGCCATATACTATAGCGTTGCTATACATGTGCTGTAATGTACCACCATATACCATAGTGCTGCTCTACATATACTATAGTGTACCGCAATATACTATAGCGTTGCTATACATGTACTGTAATGTACCGCCATATACCATAGCGCTTCTATACATGTACTTCCATATACTATAGTGCTGCTATACATGTGCTGTAATATACAGCCATATACTATAGTGCTGCTATACATGTACTGTAATGTACCGCCATATACCATAGTGTTGCTCTACATGTACTATAATGCACCGCCATATACTATAGTGTTACTATACATGTACTATAATGTACGCGCCATATACCATCGCGTTGCTATACATGTACTGTAATGTACCGCCATATACCATAGCGCTGCTATACATGTACTGTAATGTACCGCCCTATACTATAGTGCTGCTATACATGTACTGTAATGTACCGCCATATACTATAGTGCTGCTATACATATACTGTAATGTACCGCCATATACTATAGTACTGCTATACATGTACTGTAATGTACCGCCATATACCATAGCGCTGCTATACATGTACTGTAATGTATCGCCATATACCATAGCGCTGCTATACATGTACTATAATGTACCGCCATATACTATAGCAATGCTATACATGTGCTGTAATGTACCGCCATATACCATAGTGCTGCTCTACATGTACTATAATGTACCGCCATATACCATAGCGTTGCTATACATGTACTGTAATGTACCGCCATATACCATAGCGCTGCTATACATGTACTGTAATGTACCGCCCTATACTATAGTGCTGCTATACATGTACTGTAATGTACTGCCATATACTATAATGCTGCTATACATGTACTGTAATGTACCGCCATAAACTATAGTGCTGCTATACATGTACTGTAATGTACCGCCATATACCTATAATGCTGCTATACATGTACTGTAATGTACCGCCATAAACTATAGTGCTGCTATACATGTACTGTAATGTACCGCCATATACCATAGTGCTGCTATACATGTACTATAATGTACCGCAATATACTATAGCGTTGCTATACATGTACTGTAATGTACCGCTATATACCATAGCGCTTCTATACATGTACTTCCATATACTATAGTGCTGCTATACATGTGCTGTAATATACAGCCATATACTATAGTGCTGCTATACATGTACTGTAATGTACCGCCATATACCATAGTGTTGCTCTACATGTACTATAATGCACCGCCATATACTATAGTGTTACTATACATGTACTGTAATGTACCGCCATATACTATAGTGCTGATATACATGTGCTGTAATGTACCGCCATATACCATAGCGTTGCTGTACATGTGCTGTAATGTACCGCCATATACCATAGTGCTGCTCTACATGTACTATAATGTACTGCCATATACTATAGCATTGCTGTACATGTACTGTAATGTACCGCCATATACCATAGCGCTGCTATACATGTACTGCCATATACTATAGTGCTGCTATACATGTACTGTAATGTACTGCCATATACCATAGCGCTGCTATACATGTGCTGTAATGTACCGCCATATACCATAGCGCTGCTATATATATATATACAGTATATAAATATATATATATATATGTAGTTCACTCACATTGACTAAACAAGTTCTGTCAGTCACAGTATGTCAACTACATACATATTCTAGAATACCCGATGCATTAGAATCGGGCCACCATCTAGTCTGTTATAAGGACATAAAAATTCAATGTTTGAAAATTGCTAAATTTACCAAATTTAAGACATTTTCTATATATGTCACAATGGCTGTGGGGAAAAGGGAAACTGGAGCACCTGATCTGCCCTACAAGCTACCCTAGGAAGCCCTGAACTATCCCTAACTCAGGGGTACTCCTGATCGTGGAGTCTCCTCCCTGACCCTGCTCCTGTACAACCCTGAACTGATACCCACTCCCCCTTCCCATGGAGCTGGGAAGTAAAGAAACACAAGGTAAAAGACAGACAGGAGAGAACCAAAACTCAAGCTTACAGCACTCACACACAGGGTGAATACAATATGTGATACGGGAGAAAACAAGCACAAGCAGCTAATAATAATAAAACAAGGAAGTTTCCACCAAATACCAAACTAGTAGCAACTCTTACCTAACAACTGAAACACCAAGCACTGGACCCGGTATCGCTGGATCAAAGCTGAATCTATAATCGGCATTGGAGACAGCCGTGATAGGACAGAAGCAACCACAAACTCTAGCAACAAATTACCAGCCATCAAAAAGTTAAAGGGGTTGTCTAGGCCTTTCATAAAATCTAAGTGTATATCTCGGCTGCAGAATGCTGACAGTTTGTAATTTACCTCCTGTCAGCATTTTGCAGGGTTTTATAGATATCACTGTCTTGTGTGTAGAGAAGACTGACCAGGGGCATGTTTGTTTTGGAGCTTCCATGTAAATGATAACTGGTGGTTTACACCTACTCTATTACAAGCATGCCCCAGACTGCAACATGCCTGCGCCACACAGCAACAAACCCTCCCCCTAAAGGAAAATTAACTGTATCAGTGTCCAAACGATGCGGTCACGGTGTCTGCACTTTTTAATCTTCACAGGATTTGCAGTGTCACTGATGCAATCTCTCTGCATCATGGTGCCAAAATCGCTCTGTGTCACTGATGTCTTTGACTCACCGTGGCCGGCGGACTCCGGTTGATACAGGCGATTCTTCTCCTTCCTTGTCACGGGTGGACCGCGCCTGCCGGTAGTGGGGCCCGGTGTAGTGCAGATCAAAATTAAGGACGTCTTACGGGAACAGATTAAAGGAGTTTTAATTTGTTTTCTTCGTGACGCCACCTATGAGTAGTTCGGTAAGGGCTACCGACGCTGCGGAACCTCCGGGGTGATGGACAGCAGCAAGATGTTACGCTCCCCACAGGCTGAGCGGTGATCCCCGGAGGCTGGAGCTGCTCAAGATGTTGTGCGGCAGCTGCGGTTACCTTTAGTTAATGACGGACAGTTCATAAGGAGACACGGACACAGATAGTCTCTGCAACGGGTCTTTACTGTAACCAGCAGGCAGTACATGGCTTACAGTGGTTGAGTAGAAGACCGGGTGGACTTAGCAGTGATAGTGCTCCTCAGAGATCCGCAGTGTTCCTCCATTCTACCTACTTAGTTTCTCTTGCCAGCGTCGCCCAGGAATACCAGGTCGGGTACGGGGAGGCTGCTTCTATGCCCTATCCATGATGTACGTTCTGGATGCTTTGGGGAGCCTTGGATCCCTCAGTGGGTACACCGCTGGTTAGACGACTGGAAACTGGCTGGTGGTGGGGTGCTCCTGTAAAGCTGATCCTCCACGGGGCTGGTTCGCGTGGCAGAGGTGAACTGCTGCCAGCTTCGGTACCAGTGAACCGGCTGTAAGTTGTGGGCACGGGAGTCTTTTGGGAACCCGTGTAGATAAGCCCAATCCCGGTAGTTAAGGCCTCAGGTGCTGACACCTGACCGGTGACGGCCCAGGGGCCCGCACGAGGTGCGGAGCCCCCGCTCCTCTCCAAGTTCTAGATTCTCTCTACAGGTTCTAGATTCTTGACTAGACTCCTCTAGACTACTGTGTGTTCTACTTCACTACCCTAACACTCCACCCACCAGGACCTAGGATTGGTCCTCTGTTCTAGGTGTTGTATGTGGGGTTGGATCTCAGAGTTAACTATTGCACTGCTTTGTCAGAGAATATTGCGGCTGCAATACTCCCTTGTGACGCACTCGTTGCGGGGCGCCACATCTTCACACAGGGGCACCTTTTATGCTGGTCACATGCCAGTGTCTGATCATGTGACCTGCAGAGCACAGTGATGTCATCGCTGCACATCCCGGTCACATGATCGGATACCAGCAGGGGTGAGGTGTAGGAAAGTTATAGGGATTCATTTTTTCTAATAAAAAGCTTTAAAACGCCATGGTGGTTATCTTTAGTGGACAACCAGGAATAAGAAGGATGATTTAAAGGGAAGGTGCCATCAAAAAAAGTTTTGTTTTTTTTCAACAATTGCAAAAATGTAAAGTATTAATGTTTTAATTTGGTTTTCCAATATTATCATTTTTTTTAATGGAATAAAATATTACAAATAATGTAAAAAGTTTGATATATTCCACTTTAAAACACTAAGGGGAGCAGGTGCTGAAATTTGCCATGAAGACCTAGGGTACAGCTTGCATGCATTATGACTGCTGAAAATGTGGGTTGGATGGGCTCCATGTTTGTGATCTCTCTGTCTCACCCACCGGGGCCGTGGGGTACTCGGAATCAGGCCCTCTCGTCATCGTCTGGGGCTGCGGGGTATCACGGTGTCGTGACCCGGCTCTATGGTCCTGGGCGAGGCAATAAATGAGGATGGAATTGGGGATAAACAAGGATAACATTTTTAATAGATGGTCTTGATGCAATCCCTGGTTTGTGGCCAGCTGTAGCCACCACTGCAGTCGGGATCTGTGGGGATGATGAGGGTTGCAGCTGAGATGTCGGGCCCTTCACGGGTAGGACTGGTCCCCAGGGCTTCGGTTTGAAGTTATATAGATGAAGGGGGAAAGGGAATGTTCTCAAACGCCTCGGACAGCTTCTTACTGCCGGCATGCAATATCCACCAGCCACCTCCCGGGCAGACGTAATCAAGAGTTACACACAGTACTGAGCTTGACCGGGTTTACTTCTTGCTCACAGTTCTTACAGCAGCTCACAGTCAAATCACTAGTGGCTCCGGATTAACAGCTGGGATGGCTCGTCGGCTGCACCCCCTCTCATATTCCTCTCGGGCCTCCACTTTCTGTCCCATGCACTAACTACAGTCCAGCAGTCATGGGCTTTTGTTGGTCACCTCTTTTTTGTATCCTAGCCCTAGTTCGACGGCCTTCCTTTTGTTGTGCTGGGGGCTGGGTCCGGGACATAAAGACCCCGCACCCTGCCAGAATTCGTGGTTGGGGTTTACAGCTTCCTGGGCACTTCAGCAGAGTCGGAACTCTGGTACCGGCCCTGTCCCTTGGTGCCCCCGCTTACTCGCACACACCTTGGACCCCTTTTTGCTTCCCTCAGTATGCAGCATGGGACCCAGACTAGCCATACAGTGGCACAGGACTCCTGGTCCGGGTGGTCTCCATCTGAGGTCTCAAACTTGGCTGCCGGGTGCCTCTCTCTAGTTCATTGCTCTACTCAACTCCACTCTTTTCTCTTCCTGAACTTGGTGTTTTTCCCTTTTTGTTCCTGTCTTCCCACCCCTTACCAGGCTCCTTCCTATCTCTCCACCTGGCTCCTCCCTATCCCATTGGTAGACATGAAGTAATTTAGACTTTGGATCGGTGGATGTGTTGAGTGTTTGTGTGGGGTGACCGACTTTCCAGTCCCAGCTGCTATGCTATTTAGTGGCAACTGGTCAGCAAGGGTGCCACATCTCTTCCCCCTCCCGTTCTGGGTGTTTACAAATGGATAGGAGACAATGAAGTGTAGGATCAGACCCAGATTGGAGCCATTTTATTGTAGACACAAAGTGATATCTACACAAAACTGCATGCCAATCTTTATTCCAGCAAACAATGAGTATCCTGAAATTTTGTGTATATGTTGCTTTTATTTCCCTTGCAGATTTGGTGCAGAAATAAATCTGCAGCATGTGAATTAGGCTAGGGCTACATTAGCGTTGTGGCTTCCATCATGGGGAGATGAGCAGGATTCCTGCAGCAATAGAGTCCTATGGATGACAGACTCCAGAGCGCATGCAAATGCCATCATGTAAGTGCCAGAGTTTGAAATCTCGCGCTATTTCATAGTGCACAGAAACACGCTTCTTGTCATGTTTTCCTGAGCGCTATGAAATATATATGTAGATTTCAAACTCCGGCATTTATATGATGACGTTTGCATGCGCTATGGAGTCCGTCATCCATAGGGCTCTATTGGCAGCATTAAGGCAGCGTTACACTCTTGAATCTTTGGCGGACCCCTCATGACAGAGGCCAGAACACTAGTGTGGCCATAGCCTTATTGTAGTATTTTTCCACTCCAAATGCATGAAAAAAAAACACATCAAAAACACATTGCATTTTTTTGACAGGACATGCCGATTTGGGGCAGAAATTGTTGCAACCAAAGGGTAAGGGTATGTTCACACAGGGTGTTTTTTCTGAAGCAATACCTGATCTCTTGGCAGCACTGCAGTTTTGCCACAGAAACATAGCTGTGGCGTATTTTCACTCTTCATTCCTTTCAATGGTTGAAAAAAGCAGTAAAAACGCTAAAAGAATTGCCATACTGTTTCTTTTAAAAACGCAGCAAAAACCAAGCTGTTTTCCCTTTCAGTCAAGAAAAAAAAAAACAGTGCTGTGTCTATGTGCCAGAGATTTCTGGATTCTTATAGGTTTTACTGGTACTATAAGGCTATGTGTCGACACTGCGGATTTTCCACTTTTATTCTGCATTTTTTTGAAAATTCCACGATACAGCACGTTCCCTGCAAAGTGTCTCTCTTCCATGGAAAAATCTGCACCGTGTCAATTCCTGCAGCATATTTTGCAGCGATTTTAACCCATAGAGTTCAGAGTGTATTTGGTGCGCATTTTGTGCTGATGACATGGGGCTCTGCTGCATTTTTGATCACCAACCCAGGTACAGCAGGCAGGTATATGCTGCCTCCCCCCCACTGCCTAGTCTTACCTGATTGGTAATCAAAATACAGGGGAGCTTTTTTTAATTATTTCTTGAAATAATTTAAATAAATTACATGTTGCTTCACGATATTTTTATTTGTCAGCCAGGTACAACCAGGTAGCTTGGGGCTAGAATCTCCAGCATGCAGAGGCCCACATGACCCCATGCTGCAAATTGCAGCCCGCAGCCGCCCGAAAAATGCATGCTCATTGAAGCACCATTTTCTTGAGCTGTACTTGACTCTTCTAGCTGTCCTGTGGGGTTGGCACACTGGGTACTAAGGTGTTAATGCCAGCTATGTATTGCCTGTTTGCACTAAGCCTGAAGTTCCTAATATCAGGCCAATGTTAGACCCAGCCATTATGAACCTCCAAGTAAATAGTAAATAATACACCACACCATGAAAAATAATTTACTTGTAAAAAGAATACAATAACAAGCCTCTTTCCCTGCTTTATTGCTCAAAAAAAAAAACCTCCACGATAATCCTATGCGACAACCAATTATGGCGGGACCCAAAACTGAGTTTCGGCTCCGGCTGTGAACGGGCTGACGTCACAGTCTGGTTCACCTGAGGTCAGCTAGAGTGACGCCGTTGAGTTCTAGCCTCTGATGAACTTTCCTGCATCATCCCGCTCATAGCGGGACCCAAAACACTCTCTCTCCCCCCATTGGGTGCTCTCTCCCCATTGAGCGTTCTCTGTACCCCCATTGGGTGCTCTCTCCATTGGGCCCTCATTCTCTCTCTAACCCATAGGGCTCTCTCTATCCACCATTGGGTGCTCTCTCCCATTGGGCCCTCACACTCTCTCCCCATTTCGCCCCTGTGCTTTACTGCACAGGGTTAGGATACTGGGGTCTCTCTAATGGATTGCCTGCTCCAGGTTATTCAATCGGCTACAAAAGGAACCACACCCATTGAAACTGGTACTCGTTCTCGTGGCGGAGTTTGCTGCAAAAGCCCGATTACACCCTCTTCTCTTTGTTCTATAGTCCATGGGCGGGCTAAGATCTCTGGTCCGCCCCCTTGGTTGTTTCCCAGCAATCGGGGCGGGCAATTGTTTTGGCGCCTCTGCCATGGCCCTCCCATGACGAGGGGAGGAGGGACGCCCCTGGGCCAGCACATAGTCTCTCATATGGCGGGCCCCGCTATTTTGGTTTGGTGAAAATGGCGCGCAAAGTTCTTTTTGGCCGATAAAAGTCTTGTAAGGCACACAATACCCATTGAACATGGGCATGTTCGTATCCTGTTCGTGACGCCAGATTTGACTCACCATTGCCGGGTTCTCAGATCTCAGGTGCTGCTTCAATGTCATGGTTCCATGCCTGAGGCTGCGGGGGCCCGGTGGTCAAATGGACGGGTTGGGGAAATATGGAATAAAGTCTCGTGACGCCACCTGTGGGTGTCCGGTGATGGCACCGGCGCTGCTGGGGCCTCCGGGGGATGTGCGGCAGCTAGATGGGATGCTCCCCACAGGATGAGCAATAATCCCCGGGGCCAGGAGCTGCACTGAGTGGAATACGGCAGCTCAGTTAGTTTAGTATACCATATGTTAAGACAGCTACGGAAGAACACACGGACACGATGCTCCTCTGCACGGGTCTTTACTGTATTTCTGGTATGGTACATGGTAACACAGTCCTTAGGTAACGGACCGGGTGGTCCCAGTGGTGATCAGTTTCTGTCCAAAGCTCCACAGTGTTCCTGCTTTACTAACGGTCCCTTTTTGTTGCTTGTCGCGGCTTTACTGCACAGGTTTAGGATACTGGGGTCTCTCTAATGGATTGCCTGCTCCAGGTTATTCAATCGGCTACAAAGGGTCCTAGACTCGAATGGTGGGTACCCTCCTTGGCATGGCGACAGAATTGGTAGCTGCAGTGATGCGCTCCTATGAAGCTCTTCTACCACTCCGGTTTGTAGTACAGTGATGGACAACTGTCTACCTCGGAACCGGTATCCAGTGGGACTGGGCATGGGTGTCTTTGAACCCGCTGCTTTGCTGTTTGCTCGCTTTCTCGTCTGGGTCACCACTTCTCGGTGCCCTCCCGGTTAGATCTACCTCGTGACTACTCCCCTTGAACTTGTCTCTCCCACACTCTGCACCTCACACTCCTCCCACCAGGACCTGATTGGTCCTCTGCCTATGGATGGTGCATGTGGTACATGGAGCTTTGGATTTAACTTGTTCACCACTGAGACGGATGATATTGCATCTTCAGTCAGGGATGCAATACCTTCCTGTGACGCACTCGTTGAGGGGCACCACACCTGGTCTCTCTCTTATGTATGCTGTCTCCATCCCCCTGTGCCTGGTCTCTTGCTCCTCATGTGTGCTGTCTCCCTCTCCCTGTGTCTGGCCTCTCTCCTCATGTGTGATCTCTCCCTCCCCCTGTGCCTGGTCTCTCCCCATGTGTACTGTCTTTCTCCCCGTGTCTGGTTTCTCACCATGTGTGCTGTATTCTTCCTCCTGTCCCTGGTCTCTCTCTCCATGTGTGATTTCTGTCCCCCTGTGCCTGGTCTCTCTTCCCATATGTGCAGTCTTCCTCCCCCTGTGTCTGCTCTCTCTCCCCATATGTGCTGTCTTCCTCCCCATGCCTGGTCTCTCTCCCCATGTGTGCTGTCTTCCTCCCCATGTCTGGTCTCTATCCCAATGTGTACTGCCTTCATCCCATCTGTGCTCTGTCTCTTCCTCTGTGCACTCTCCCCCATCCCATGTTCAGAGCACAGTGTGTGATAATCACACTCCTGCACTCTGAACACTGGAGGCTGGCGGGATCAGATATTTGCAGAGTGTAAGTGTTGTAAGTCACTCCTGCAAAGCAAAATGACAGTTCCCAGTGGCTGAAAAAATAATTAATGAAAGTTAAAACATTTAATTTTGTATTAAAAATAATTGTTTATAAACAATCAGAATTAATACCAGAAACAAATTGCAGCATCTTCCTTTTAAGCACCTGAGTGAGGATCATCAATATGATCATTGGCACATGGCATGGTCCAGTGCAAGAATGAGTCGTATGCCATTGTATGCCGGCCATAGGGTAAACAAACAAGATGATTTGTGGTTAGTTTCAGGAGCATTTAGAAGGCAGAGAAACTCTCCAGAGGGCTAGTATTACAGACCTGTTTAATGATGTGTTTAACCATTAAACAGGTCTGTAATAATACCCCTCTGGAGCTTCTCTGCCTTCTAAGGCAGGCTTCACATGTTTTTGTCCTGTTTGTTTGGATCCTGTTTTTTGCAGGATCCAAATGAACAGGAGCGGACAGCACCGGACTGACACCTTCAGATGCTATTTCTGTGTCCGGTCCAGTATCCGGACACAGAAAGAGCAGTGGGGAGCCGAGCCGCTGTCAGCGCTGTGTCACAAGTGTTGTCAGCGCTGTCTAATATTATTTTAGCAGTGTATATGACTCACCGCGGCCGGCTGACTCCGGTTTCTACAGGCGATTCTTCTTCCCTCCTTGTCACGGGTGGACCGCGCCTGCCGGTAGTGGGGCCCGGTGTAGTGCAGATCAAAAGTGAAGACGTCTTGCGGGAACAGATTAAAGGGGTTTTTAATTTATTCGTGACGCCACCTATGAGTAGTTCGGTAAGGGCTACCGACGCTGCGGAACCCCCGGGGGATGGACAGCAGCAAGATGTTACGCTCCCCACAGGCTGAGCGGTGATCCCCGGAGGCTGGAGCTGCTCAAGATGTTGTGCGGCAGCTGCGGTTACCTTGTAGTGCGGACGGACAGTTCATAAGGAAGCACGGACACAGAAAGTCTCTGCAACGGGTCTTTACTGTAACCAGCAGGCAGTACATGGTATACAGTTTAAGGGTAGTAGACAGCGTGGACTCAGCAGTGATGGTGTCCCTTACAAATCCGTAGTGTTCCTCCATTCTAACTAAGTGGTTGCCAATGTCGCCCAGGAATACCAGGTCGGGTACGGGGAGGCTGCTTCAATGCCCTATCCATGATGTACGTTCTGGATGTTTTTTGGGGAGCCTTGGATCCCTCAGTGGGTACACTGCTGGTTAGACGACTGGAAGTTGGCTGGTGGTGGGGTGCTCCTGTAAAGCTGATCCTCCACTCTTCTGGTTCGCGTAGCAGAGGTGAACTGCTGCCAGCTTCGGTACCAGTGAACCGGCTGTGAGTTGTGGGCACGGGAGTCTTTTGCGAACCCGTGTGAATGATGCCCAATCCCGGTTGTTAAGGCCTCAGGTGCTGACACCCGACCGGTGACGGCCCAGGGGCCCGCACGGGGTGCGGAGCCCCTGCTCCTCTCCAAGTTCAAGTTCTAGACCCTTCTCCTCTGAGTTCTAGACTCTTTCTCCTCCAGACTATGTGTCTGTTCTCCTGCACTACCCTAGCACTCCGCCCACCAGGACCTAGGATTGGCCCTCTGTTCTAGGTGATGCATGCTGGGTTGGATTTCTAAATTAACCAGGTCACTGCTGTGTCAGAGAATATTGCGGCTGCTTTTATGGCTGCAATACCCTCTTGTGACGCACTCGTTGCGGGGCGCCACATATATCTATATACACTGCTAAAATGATATTAAAAAAAGGGATGATTAAAAATAAAAAATCATAAATTTTCACCTTCCGACGACTTCTGAGTGTCCGACGCTGAATATCCCGGCATTTGAGGACCTTGCCTGATGTCACTGGGAGGGGCGGGGCAACCCTATCACATGGCCGCATCTGAACCCCATTTAAACCTCTGCTGATGTGGTCATGTGATCGGGTTGACCCGCCCTCCCATTAACATCATGCAAGGTCCTTGAATGGCCGGTAGTTTCAGCGTGGGACACTCGTGCTCGCCGGAAGGTGAGTATTTATTTTTTATTTTTAACCATCCCTTTATTTAATACCAGATGGTGGCCAGATTCTAAAGCATCGGGTAGTCTAGAATATGTATATAGTTTATTTATGGAAACTTAACAATAATGCAAGTAATACATGATATCTATCATCTACCTATGTCTCTATCATCTATGTATTTTTTGAATATTTTATCTTCATAAACTAAGGTTCTTGGTACACATATTGGCCAATATCTATTTGCCCATCAACCAGCTTCAAAGTAATTTTACATCTGATGGGTCTCTGTCCTACCTTCTCATTCTCTCCTTGGGCTCAGCTAAGCCTCCATTTTTATTAATTCTCAGAGAGAGGACTCACTTAAATCAAAGACCTTTTCTCAAAAAAAAACAATTTTTGGATTTTTTGGAAAAACCTTTTTTCAAACAATGAAAGTTCATATTACACATATTGACCAACATCTGTAAGCCCATCAACCAGCGTCAAGGTGACCTTAGATCTGATGGGTCCCTATTCTAACTTATCACTATTTACTTACAATCAGCTAAGTATCCATTTTTAGTATCTATCTGTCTATCGATCAATCTATCTAGCTATGGCTGCCGTCACACACTATGATTTTGTGAGGGAACTCAATAACGATGTCAGGGGTGCGCGCTCGTGGACAACATCTTAGTCAGGTGTCACATGTATAGATAACGTTCAGGACGCAGCAGCGATATTGCGTGCAGGGATCGTTGGCACAACCAGCGATTGATGCTTGTGAATGATGTGAATAGGAGATCAGTTATGGCGGTGTCACACAGACCAATGCAGAAGATTGGATGGTCGACATCGTCTGATATGGGGTCTGGTTCCCATATCTGTGATTAACGATCTGACCACTTATCGGTAGTCACATCATGCCGTCACACACAATGACGTCGTAGGAGCGATGCCAAGTTGAAGTTTAAGTTGAAGTCTGTGGGATGGCATTCCTGATGGTGTAACACTAGTTAAAAATTCAACCGGATAATGCTCTTGTTCTACATTATCTACATCCACGGAATCATCACTGGTGTACACAGTATACTCTCCAGACATTCTATCCATCACACGGGCATTTAGCAAAGCCACATAATCATTTTTGGGACACAGAATTGCATGGGTAGAGGCTCTGTCAACACTACTTTGGTCATTTACATCAATTTCAATACGTTGTCCAATAACATCAGTTACAATGCAGGCAGTACACAAAATGTCTTCCGGTATTTCAATAATATCTTCTCCAAGATTGTATTCATTGGTAATATCACCATTACCAAGCTTGAGAAGCCAATTGCTATACTCTGGGTCTGAGGATCGCATGTTGTTAGTGAGTTGTAGTTTAGTAAACTGTTGCCAAAGATCAGCCATTTTTAAGCTGGACTCAATCACATCTGTTCTTGTTCCATTTGTTATAACTGTAGCCTCATTTGCATCAAGGATGTAGAATTGAGCAAATTTTGGTGGTTCTCCTACTTCTGGGAACAGTGTTCCAGTACGATGATAGATCTCACCATGAATTTTGAAACAATATGGTCCAAATCCAGGTGGTGGTGCAATGTTGGCACCAAATGAAGCAAATGCATGTGAACTGTTGATGCTTCTGATATTGTCCATGAAATTTCGAATATATTTATGCTGTCCTCTCATCAATTCCTCAAACAGATCTGAGTACTGAGATCTCGGTAACATTACTTTCCCTTTTTGACAGCATTGATTAAACTGATTATCAGGTTTCTCATCCATAAAATTCAAAGAGTTGCACTTACAGCAAACAGCATCCATTTTACCACAGTAATCTTGAAGAATCGTTGTTTCATCATTTGTGACATACTTAGCAAGTTTATGAATACTCTGCTGAGCTTGCCTTGCTTTTCGGTTTATATGAATGGCACGAACATATCCTTTGTCTCCCATAGCTAATAAAGATTCACTTAGCCGATATTGTGATTTATATACGGCATTTTGTGCTTTTCTGCCAGCAGTTTCTTCTACTGTTTCCTGTTGTTGATAAAGTCTGCGATATTCCACATCCAGGCCTTGTCTCACAGCAGTTTCTACTCGTGTCTCTTGGTCTCTACGTTGTCGTCGCATTGCTGCTTTTGCAGATTATCTGTCATCATTTTTCGCATATTTGCGCTTACGACCGACTAAACCCATTTAGTAATTGTGAATAAATTAATTCAAACTGTGAAAAACAGACTAACTGAAGTACGTGACCCTATGGCTGACTGCCTTCTAAACAGGAGTAAAGTTCATCAGACTATAGCTGACAGCCTTGTAGACGGGAGTGTAGGATATCACACTGACAGCCTTGTAAACAGGAACAAAGTTCGTCACACTTACTGACAGCCTTGTAGACAGGAGTTAAAAATGTCACACTGACAGCCTTGTACAAAGGAGTGAAGGACGTCACACTGACTGACAGACCTAGTAGGCAGAAATAAACTTCATCACACTTTGACTGACAGCCTTGTAGACAGGAGTGAAGGACAACACACTGACTGACATACCTTGTAGACAGGAATGAAGGACGTCACACAAACTGACAGCCTTGTAGAAAGGAATGAAGGATGTCACACTGACTGACAGTTGTAGACAGGATGGAAGTTTATCACACTGACTGTCAGCCTTGTAGACAGGATATCACACTGACAGCCTTGTAGATAGGAATGAAGTTCTACTCACTGACAGCCTTGCAGACCGCAATGAAGAACGTCACACTGACTGAGAGCCTTGTAGAGAGGAGTGAAAAACGTCACGCTGACTGACAGATCTAGTAGACAGGAGTAAACTTCATCACACTAAGACTAACAGCCTTATAGACAGGAGTGAGAGATGACATACTGACTGACATACCTTGAGGACAGGAGTGAAGGACATCACTCGAACTGACACCCGTGTAGAGAGGAGTGAAGGATGTCCCACTGACTGATGGCCTTGAAAGACAGGATGGAAGTTTGACACACTGACTGACAGCCTTGTAGACAGTAGTGAAATTTATGACACTGACTGATAGTCTTGTAAACAGGAGTACAGGTTATCACACTGACAACCTTGTAGATGGAAATGAAGTTTGTTTGACTGACTGAGAGCCTTGTAGAGAGGAGTGAAAGACGTCACGCTGAATAGGATCTAGTAGACAGGAGTAAACTTCATCACACTATGACTAACAGCCTTGTAGACAGGAGTGACAAATGACACACTGACTGACATACCTTGAGGACAGGAGTGAAGGACATCACTCACGCTGAACGCGGGCGGCCAATCAGCATAGCAGCGCGCACCATGGGTAAGATCCACCCATGACTTCAGATTTTACACATGATGCCGTGGCGAGTGCCATTATGCTGATTTGCCGCCCGTGTTCAGCGCCGACCAATCAGGATAGCGGCACGCGCCATGGCGCCATATTTCAAATACACTGAGTACAGCGATTTCGGCGACAGACTCAAAAAACCATTAGACAATTACATGGTAGATCACTTTAGCAGTGTATATAGATACACTGCTAAAGTGATATTAGACAGATTTACTATGGGTAGAGAGCAGCGCTCCTGTTCTGTGCATGCTCTGTACCCTGGCACTGGATCTGTGAAACGATTCTATTGTTTCCCGGATCCGGTGCCATAGGACCACATGTTAAGTGTGCTGGACAGGACAGGATTCCTTTCTGTCCTGTTTTGTCACCAGAGCCCAAAAGCATTGCAGGCCTCGTTTTTGGGACCGGTGAAAAACAGGACAGAAACGAATCCTGCACCGGATTCACAAAACCGGATGGCCAAATAGGGCTAATGCGGTACCATAGGGATACATGGGGGACAAAAACGATCCTGTTCTGTTTGTTTCAAAAACTAACAGAACAGTATAGTAAGAAATGTAGTGTGAAGCTAGCATTAGGCTGCCCTCACACTTGCGCTCCCCGCCGCTGCGTAATGCAGCAAGGAAGCACAAGCTGAGCGCAGACACCGTGGGTCCCTATGTTTATCATGGGGCCGCACGGTGATGCGCTCGGCTGCGCATTGCTGTGCGCACCCATTCACTTCCCTGCATGATTTGTACGCATGTGGATGCTTGCGTACAAATGACACATTCTCGTCCGCACTCTGAACGCGACATACGCAGCGGCGGGGAGCGCAAGTGTGAAGCTTGCCTAAGCGCTCCTGAAACTAACCACAATTCATCCTGTTTATATTCGCTGTCCCACTTTGAGGGGTTGTAGCTTGGAGCTTCTTGGAGCTGCTATTGAACTCCCTCCAGCATTTTAGGACCTGGGATGACGTGTTTCCAGTGACGCAGGCATTAGGTGACCGGTCCTCATCATCACGTGACCGAACAAGGAAGCGGTAACGGAGGAGCGATCACACAATACTCCCAGAGTTTCTTGTTGTCGTGCCAGAGATCCGTGGTTGTGCAAGGGTGCACAACCCAACCAGGTGAGAGGCTAAGCCCCCCACCATTTAACAAAAGCCCCACTAGACCACCATGTACTTCTCATGTGCGCCTTTCTATCCAGTTTTCTGTTTTGGCCAAAGGGTAAAGTCACACTACTGTATTTATCCCATGTGAGAGCATCACATACCTGATGACACTTAGCTCAGGCTCTGTGGGTAGTGTAAACCAAATATCATGCAACTGTGATTCGATCCTGCGATTGGATCACAAGTGCAGAACAGATGGGAAGTTTAATCTCTTCCATTGCCAGTTTCAGTGTATATTGCTCTGCACTTGGATGTCTGCAGAGTGCAGTGCAATGTTTCACTCACAGACAATCACAGCATGCTGTGATTTTTTTAAAGCTGAGGAACAGCTCTCAGGTCTGAGCTGCCCGATTATCTAACATATGCTTGAGTGTAATGCGATTTTCTCAATGCACTCGTGTGAGTCACACACTAGTGTGGATTTACGCCGCTAGCTCTTGTAGCTGCAGTTTTGAAAGGTTTCTCTATAATAAAGACACCATATACTTAAGCATGCAAATCTTTTATTTCACTCCAAACTATTAAATTGAAAAAAACAAAAACAAATACAGTAACATTTCATTTTAAGGAGGTACCAAAAAGATGAGATGGAGCAGCAACCCACATGTAACAATTACATTTACTAGTCCACTCACAAAATTAATTCTCAGAGATCTACTATACACTAATGCTACAAAAAACTACATAAAACATACATGTAAACTTACAAATCTGAAATGTCTTCTGAAGCTTAAACATTTGATTTCTCAGTTATGCCATCTGGCATAGTGCACAAGGTATGCTAGAAATTGTCATACTGAAAGTCAATTTGTTCCAAAAATTTGAAAAAAATATTGAAATTTTTAAAAAATCTTAAACAAGTAATTTTTTTTTAAATTTAATCTTAACTATAACAGGCCAATATCTAGTCAATGTCAGAACATTTTCCATATATAAAACTATTTAAAAAAATGATGCCATTTTGATGGCAAGCTATTGAGAAAGTAATTAGTTTAAAGTAAAGTAAATTAAAACTGTGGGTAATTATTATAACAAGTTTGGATATTGACTTGCCAAGAATGGAGAACCTGTGAAATTTCTACTTTTTGGACAATCATTTATATAGAAATGCTCACATTTTTGATAAATGTAAAGTTGTTATATAAAAAAGGTGAATATATTCACATATTGTCAGCTAGCTGGGGAAGACAGTTGTCGTTCAAAACATGATAAGGCAATTCTTGTTTGTATATT
Source organism: Allobates femoralis (assembly GCA_033576535.1). Taxonomy (NCBI): domain Eukaryota; kingdom Metazoa; phylum Chordata; class Amphibia; order Anura; family Aromobatidae; genus Allobates; species Allobates femoralis. Next base: position 314,695,199 of record JARQOC010000006.1, read on the forward strand.
GAGCCCCTTGCTTAAAAAGTGCTCAAGAATTGCCAGCACAGGTGATGGCCAGAGAGATGGCTTCCCTCAGCTAGAGGATTAAACAGAACCAGTAATCAGGATTTTAAACCCCAAACTGCATATATATAAAGGGGCTTTAATGCCAGCTACATTCATACTAGTGATGAGCGAATAGTAAGATGGGTTCGGAGTGTTCCACTTTGAACTGTTCCAGTATTAGTCTCGTATAATGAACCTAATGCAAGTCAATGGGGAACTCAAGGAAAACTTTGCGTTCCACATTAACTTGCATTAGGTTTCTTATTCGTGTTGAATACTGGAACAGTTCAAAGTGTTTAGTAAGAACAATATGAACCTGAATATCTTACAATTCGCTCATTACTAATTCTTACCTTTCTTGTACAAATCAAAGTTTATTTAAATCCATAGTTGAAATTGTAAGTTAATTAACTGCAATTGCAGTGGGGCTAGAGCTTGCAACTCTCTTCACCTCTGCCTACTCCCAGCCCACCTCTGACCGATTGGTCCCCCGAAACAAAAATGACAGTCAGTGACAGGCGGCAGGTAGTGGATGTGATGAATGACAGAGACCTCTACACTTGTAACTCAACTTAAAATTTCAATTATGAATTTCTCTAAAGGCCGGTTTACATGTTGCGATGTCCCAGCGACCCAACATCGCTATCTGATTGCTGGTGAGCTGTCACAGAGGCAGACTCACCAGCGATCAGCCACCTCTGTAACAACCTCGACATCGTGGAAAAGAATATAAAATATTCTTTTCCACGATATCGAGGTCTGCTACACTGGGGTAAGCGGGAGAATGCTGGTAACCAGGATAAACATCGGGTTACTAAGCGCAGTGCTTTGCTTAGTAACCAAATCTTTATCCTGGTTACCAGCGTTCTCCCACTTAGTAACCCGATGTGTACCCTGGTTACCAGGGAACACATCGGGTTAGCTGGTCGCTGCCCCGTCACACATGCCAATGCAGCGAGGTGATCGCAGATCGTTGCGGGATGTCACATGCAGCGACGTCGCTACGAGGTCGCTGCAACGTCACAAATTACATTGCTATGTGTAAACCCAGCTTTAACAGAAAAATTGAGCGTCAGGCGATTACTTGGGGTATAAAATCAGGACGACGGGTTCTTTTTAAATGAAAAATAACAGAAATTGATGAAAACTCAGGTCTAGATTTATAGTGAACCAAAGGAGGCTCAAGATTTCCATCAGTAAACTCCACTTTACCATGCAATTATATATACAGCAAAGTGATGAATACTGGTGATATCCTAAGGGTCCTACATTTCATGCAACCCACATTAGATTATAGAAACCTAAACAATTATTTTAGAAATAGATAAGATAGTAAGTTTGTGCAAGACGCACATATGAAACACAAAACACTATTGCTATTAAAGACATAAAAATTGCACATAAGTTTTTATAATGTGTTCTAAAAATACACAACAGGGATAATATCAAAAATTGAAGCACCTAGCTTAGAATTTTTAGATTTCTCCAAACATATAGAAATAAAATAATAAGTGGGGAGGGGTGAAAAGTAGAGCTGTAAATATACCGCTTTCTGAAATGCATAAGCTGGGTTCACACTTGCGGACCTCTCCGCAGCGTTCTGTGGAGGGGAACCATCATGTGAGTGCAGCCACCGCAAGCCCCTATGTTTATAATGGGGACGTACGGTGTTGTGCTTGACTGTGCATGTCCGAGCGCTCTCATTCATTTGCCTGTGTGATTTGTACGCAGGCGGATGCCTGCGCACAAATCACACTCTCGTCCGCGCCAGGAATGCAACATGTCGCGTT